>CAFUXE010000125.1:61655-71692 GCA_903364295.1 Serranus cabrilla | reverse complement strand
TGTGTGTGTGTGTGTGTGTGTGTGTGTGCTTTTGATGCTGGTGTAGCCTCGATCACAGAGCTGGCTCGGGCAGACAAACTCCCCAAAGCATTCTCTTCCCATCTCCTCCATCATATCTGCGGCTCGTGGCGTCCTCTCCTGTCAGCGAGTCATTAAAGTTTCATCTTAGTTTATTGCTCCGTCGCCCTGAAATCACAAGCTCAGGTGTCTGTGTGGGAACAGCTAATTGTCTCATGAAAAGACCTTTCAGCACCTTCTTAACAAGGTGAGGCCTTTCTATCTTTAGTGCTTATATGTGATTCCTCTCGTACAACATAAACGCCTCGGATGCTATTTCAGTCCGTTCACTCTTCCACCTCCAGCCGAACGCGGCGTCCCGGGTGTCGTTTCTTTGCTAACGAGCTTCCTCTCTGACTGGCAGCCATAAAGTTTAAGCTGATGGATCGAATCCTAACGAGTCCGTTGTCTGCGCAGTAAAACTGTGAAAGCCTCGTTCGGGTGGAGGTTCTGAGAAAGTGGCTGACTCGGCTGAAACGGCATGACTAACCCATCTTTGTATGTCACCGCTCTGCGCCTCACAGGAGACATTTTTGGCTTTTTAATTTGTCAGACATTTTTTCGGCTGTGTTCATGGATATGGCACAGATTTTGGCAAAGGGTGTGAGTTCGTTTTTTTCTTCTAGAATAAGTGAAGCCAAAATACCGACACTCAAACCCTGATGGACAAAAATGTCCCCATTGAAACCCATTATAACCAGAATGATTGATCCCACAGCCATTACAGCCATTACAGCCTAACAGCGTTATTATTATATCAGACTCTCACACCAGAGCCCTGGCTTCAAACTGTAGTTTGTACTATTTTCCACCATCATTATTATTATTATTTTTAGAGCTATCTCTGCTGCACCATTGAGCAATGCTGTTTTTGATGCAATGTATCAAAATTCATGTCATGTCCCTCAGACTGTGAAAATTAAATCCCACTTAGCATTTAGTTTACAGAAAATACATTTTCTTAAAAAACAGTGGCATTATGTAAACAAACTTAAATGTGTAATAAGTATTCAGTCCAGATAGTCAGCTTGTCCTGGTTTGAAGGTCTTCAGTCATTTGACTCTTTTTGCTTTTAAAAATTAGCTAGATAACATTAGTTTCCTGCCTTTATCTTAACAGAATGTGCTCCACTCTGTGTGATGCCCACCACAAGTTTTGTGTTTTGTGTCTGTCAGGAACTCTTTTCCAACTTTTTATGTATTTATTTTTTTTATTTCTTTGTCCTTTTTGTCATGTTTGATAAAGGAAAATCTTCCAAAATAAAGTACTTAAAAAAGTCCTTCAGTGTTCATCATACAGGAAGTTTTTACTGGGACAAACAGACCAACCGATTACCAACGGTAGAAAAACTGAGTTTAACAGTTTCCCCTTAAAAAACGACGTTTCTCCGATGCTGCTTTGTTTGCTTCGTTTGTTTTCTCTGATCCAAACATTCAGGAGGTTTTTTACTGGGAGCTGAATCAACATTTTATCCTTTTTGTGGTTCTTGCTGTTGATCATTTGTTGATGTAAACTCTGTGTTTTCTCGTCCAGTCTGGGGAGACGGCCCTTCATGTGGCGGCCCGCTACGGTAATGTGGATGTGGTGAGCTACCTGTGCAGCATCCGGGCCAACCCAGACCTGTCAGACAGAGTAAGCACCTGCACACATTCACACACAGACACTTCTTCAACCAAAAGGACCACAAAGTTTTTAATTCTTTTGCATTTTACGTGTCCACCTCCAGGAGCAGGAGACCCCGCTGCACTGCGCTGCGTGGCACGGATACTCGCCAGTAGCCCGAGCGCTCTGCCAGGCCGGCTGCCACGTGGACGCAAAGAACCGCGAGGGGGAGAGTCCGCTGCTGACGGCGTCCGCTCGCGGCTTCGTGGACATTGTGGAGTGCCTTGTGGAGCACAGCGCCGAGCTAGAGGCGACCGACAAGGTGATTAACACGACGGCTCAAACCTTTGCTGACTTTTCAGTACAACTTACATTTTTATGAGTAACACAAAGACAACAAGGCAATCAGAGATTTCATTAGAAAGAGAGATGAGAGACAACAATCTAAACATACATTCACTTCTTTTTCTGAGTCAGGAATCCATGTTGTTTCTGTTTTTGAAAAACACTGAAAAATCTTGGTTCCCTGAAGTCCAGCCTCAGTGTCCCTCCATTTGTTTCTTACATGTTTTCTACGAAAAGCTGTTAGCAAGGAGCAATCATTACTCAAAATGAGCAGCTGTCTCCTTGGAGTTCCTTTTGGTCCAACAGAATCACAAAACAAAAAATGTTTTCGTGGCTGAAATGTTACATTGAACTATGACAAACTGAAAAAACAAACAGTGCACAGTTTAGCTGTCAATTATAAGGCAGCATACCCTGCTTATTCATCTATTTTACTGTAAATGGAACCATATAATGTGGGGGATAAACTAATTTGGGACATTTTTAACGAGGTAATAAACCAGGTCAAAAGTAGGGTCATTTTTTCTATTGACTTTCATAAAATTGGAATCCTTTTACAACTAGTGGAGTCGCCCCCTGCTGGCCGGTTTAAGATTTGTTGGTAACCTTTCCTTTTACAGTCCCCTAATTGCCAGGTATTTACCAGGTAAATATGTAGAAATTCATAGCATCTTCTTGTGTAATTACCACCAGTATAAGAATGTAATTACAGGGAAACCACAACTGAAGTACAAAGTATTTAGCTGGTAAAATATACTGAAATTATAGTGTATTATTGTGTAATTATTGCTGGTAACAAGTAAGTAAATACTAGGAAACTACAACTGAAACACATGTATTGTTTGCATATATTTGTTAATAGAGAAATTGGTAGGACATGTGAGAAAGTGGAAGGAAAATATAAGTTTTACTTCTAACTACTCCTTTTTAGACACTTCCGCTTGTTTAGTTTGTTTTATTAAGTTCCTTTATGTTAGAAATAACACAACAAAATAATTACATTATGCTCCTTGTGTGTGTGTGTGTCTCAGGACGGCCACACGGCCCTCCACCTGGCCGTGCGCAGGTGTCAGGTTGATGTGGTCCGCTGCCTCATCAGACACCACTGCCACCTGGACCACCAGGATCGCCACGGCAACACGCCGCTGCACATCGCCTGCAAGGACGGAAACCTGCCCGTCGTCACCGCAATCTGCAGCGCCAAGGCCGGCCTCGACCTGCCCAACAAGGTGAGGACAAACCAGATACAGAGGCTGAAATATCAGCAGTTAAAGGGCCAGTTCACCTAAACTCTGGTTTTGAAATGAGATGTTTAACAGTCACACATGGTTTTAGTTTCCAGGTGTCCACATACTTTTGACCACACAGTGTTGGCTGGTCCGTCCAGGCTAAACTAGAGCTAATCACAAGCCAAACTGCAGGATAAATAAACAGTGAAAGCAAACATATTGAAGGGATTAAAGGGATTTCTGTAAGTGTAAATACATGCACCCGGAGGATTTCTGCTGTGTGATCCAATCTAATCTTGACTCAGGTCATAAATCTGGCGAGAATATTTAATTCCTGTGTATTTATTGTGGTCGTAGTTCAAATCCAGAACTCATCTGAGCTGCCGTTTTACATCTGTGAGCAATTCAATGGCCTGAAAATGGTTTTTATTATGAAATCTGCCAGCAAAGCAGCTTATTTGTCATTGAGGTGAGCTGGTCCTTTAAGGGTTTATATCTGAATGAAGATCTGATCTCGCTTTGCTTCTGTGCCAGGCAGGACTTCCCACTCGTTTCTGCCTTTTCTCTTTCTATTTTGACGCCATCCGTTTTAATGTATTCTGAGCTGGGATTGCTTTTCTCAAACACTGGTAGCCCCCACAGCCTTTTCTGCATACGGAAACATTTTTTTTCCAAGAATAGTTCAGGGTAGTGAAGTGCATCGGGAGCAGACAGCACCGCCGGAGATGTTTGATTTATTCATTATTTTCAGTTTCTGCTTGTTTTTTTTGTTTTTTTTAAAAGCTTATCGAAAGCAGCATATCACACGTTGCCGAGTCCGTGCCCGGATCTGTCTCCACTGTCAGCCGCAGACTCTGGGGAGAGAAACGAGGAGGTTGGAATTGAAAATGTCTCCTGTTCTGTTTACAGCAGAGTGAAACAGGATGAATGCCGTCTTGTTTTTTCAAGTTGTGACAAAAGGGAATTGATTGAAATGCTGCTTTCAAACGAGCCTTGTTTTGAAGTGGGCATTGATTTTTTTCTTTTGTCTTCTGACAGAAAACTTTTCGAGCGTATCTTTGTTTGCGGTTTACTATATACTGTGGTGGAAAATAGTGATAATTACTATCATTATGTAACTACAGAGGACACAGTGCTCCTGTTTGTTTACCAGTTTCATCTCTCAAATCCCACCTTTTATTACGGAGGCAGGACACGTAGAGTTATTGTAGCCAGTCAGCCAACTGAAATGCAACCATGTGGGTGCTGAGTTGAAAGAGAAATGATGCATTTCATGTGACTGAGAGGAAAACAATGCTGCAGGGTGCTTTAGGGTTATTCATACAGGTCAGTAGGGGTCATGATTTGGTTCATAATCCAGTTTAGGAGTCATGGTTCGTTTGATAGAGCAGAATAAAAAAGGATCTGTTTCTTTAAATGTATTTGACACTAGTGCAAGACGGAAACAATCCTCTCTCTGGGAAAGTTCAACTCTGGTCAATTATTTTCATATAATTTCAAGGAATGCACTGAACAAACACACCCACAAGGCAACAGCTCAGGACAGTCTATCAAACTGAAAGGAATCTCTTATGATATGAAACTGAAAACACAAAATAAGAAGAATAATACAGAATAAAACTCTGTCAAGAGAAGTGTTTCAACTTGGCTACAACCGTCCCAGTGATCGGCACATCTGGGTGCTGTTAAATATGTTATGTTTCCATTAATGTTTCCAGAGAAACAGCTACACACTGTCCAGATCTCCTGCTTGTGAAATCTGTTTAGACACAAGCACATCAATCTGTATTACTAGTTTTTTTGTGTGCACCAAATCACAACCTTTGGCAGCCCTGCACTTCACTGTTTGTTGAATAAAACACACAACAAAAATATGCTGTGAGGTCATTTAACTATATTCCAACAGAAACACAACTTACGAGCTATAAAACAAGCTAGAATTTCAATTCTGCCATTTTCACCTCCGCCAAGGAGGTCATGTTTTCACAGACATGTGTCTGTCTGTTTGTTTGTCTGTTTGTGTACAAAATAACTCCAAAAGTTCTGCACGGATTTGGATGAAATTTCCAGACAAGGTGTGTATTGGGACGAGGAACAGGTGGTTAGATTTTGGTGGTGATCGGTGATCCGGAACACCATCTGGAATTTATATTGCAAATTTATATTATTGCGTCAGTGACCCTATTGGCTTCACTAACTGCCGCCATCTAGTGGATGACATATTTAAATGCCAGTGTCCCAAAATACATGTTTTCAATATAATCCTTCAATTTGGTGCCCGAGTGCTTTTCTAGCTGTTGTTATTCGTGTCACTGTGTCGGCAGGTTAAGTGAAGTTACATTTCCATATCACTGATATTCACTCAGCTTCTTATTTCACTTGTATTGAATCCTGCATGACGGACATATTAATTCATGCCTGCAGCCTTTGTTCAACTTTTCCCGAGCAGATGTTTCTCACTCTGGTTAATATTTTCGTAGCCTGTTTTATCACCATGTTTACGACATCATCTCACTACCAGACTGTAAACTGCAGCGTGTCTCTCGTTCACTGTTTACAGTTTGTGATTGCTCTCAGTATTTGTTTACCACCCACATCAGAGCCTTAACATCACATCCTGTTTCTGAGCCAAGTGTGTCTTAACTAAATAACATAATGTGACTTTACCTTAAAGCACAAGTTATACTCTGTATGTCTGTCAGTCGGTGACACCATCAGCCTGCTGTCTACATGTTTTTGAGGATCCTTCGCACTAACTTTTTAAATTTAGGTTATATAAAGTGGAGCTTACAGTCTCATCCTGCAGGATCTTCAACTTGTTACTATCCACATGATAAAAAACTTCATCCTGCACAGTTACCTCTGTGCCACCTCCAGGCTTTGTTCACATCATTGTCTGTAGATCTCAAACCCAACAATCGTTCATATTCTCTGTCTCCATGCAGTACGGCAGGACGCCCCTCCACCTCGCTGCCAACAACGGGAGCCTGGAGGTTGTCCGTCACCTCTGCCTGGCCGGCGCCAACATCGACGCCGTCACCAACGTAAGTCACCACTCAGCTGTCTTCTTCAGGCTCTGCAGGTTCTTTTGAAATACATTTTTCACCATTTAAATAAAGTCCTGTGCAGCGTTTTTGGCTTGTAGAATAATTAAAGTGTACAAACTCTTGATGCCTCCGTCTGTAGAGAGTTTTTATAATATGTATCTTCTGAGGGATGTTTCACTGATGAACAACATACATGACAAAGCTCATGTAGCACACAAAGAAAACGTCTCTGCCGCTGTCGGTTCATATAATGGCTTATTTTGTTGGCGAGCTGTTAATTTCCCGGTTGAGCTGCAGAGCACGTCACCGCTCGCTTCTTCCACTCAATAAAAGTAGAAAAGCTGATGGCAGCTTTTTAACTCAAACTGGATTTAATCTGCAGGAATTCATTATGAGCGGTGCCCTCCTGATACTGAGCCTCTGTGGGTTTAAAGCTTCCAAATCCTAACGTTTCCTGTCTTTTTATTAGAGAAACTGGTTTAACCTCTTGAACTGTGATACTCGCCTTAAATGGGCCT
The DNA here is from genome assembly GCA_903364295.1 of Serranus cabrilla. NCBI lineage: Eukaryota > Metazoa > Chordata > Actinopteri > Perciformes > Serranidae > Serranus > Serranus cabrilla. The sequence goes on along the minus strand of CAFUXE010000125.1, from coordinate 64,894 downwards.
TTAAGTAGCTTCAAAAGTCTTACAAAAAATTCGTTTTTCCTCCTTTATTGTGTGTAATATTCAAAACAAGGAGTCAGTTTTATAGCTATACACCTTTTTGTGTAATTCATCCAGTATTTACAGATTTCTGGGGAAAAGAAAGTGGTTTAACAAGGGAAAACTTTCAGAAATGTTACATTAAATACATATAAAATATGCCCTCTTAAAATAATTCATGAGACAGTTTTATCTTATAGATAAATACAATAAAAAAGTAGTTAAAAATATATTGTTTTAACCTTGATTTGAGGACATTTTACTCTTTCTTCTTTATCTTCATAGAGAAAAACAATTCAAGACAATATTTGACAATATTTTAATAATTTTACCCTCCGGGGATAAATAAAATCTAATGTAATCTTTTTAGATTTAAAAACCACCTGAAGGCTTATTATAAATCCTAATGGACTAACATTATCATTTCTCTAAATTAACTGTTAAGGGTTGAGTTTTTTTTTTATTTGATGTTTTTATTTTATATTTATACATTTTATTCATTTTGTAATTTTTAATTTAATTACTTTTTTTTTTTTTAATACAGTTGTTTGACATTATTAATTTTTATTTTTCAATTTTTTTTTATTTGCTCAATCTGATGATTCAGTCATGTTTTGGTTTTTTTATCCTGATATTATTTTTATTTATCTGGATCCATGTTTTGATATTTTATGTTTTATAATAAAAAAAACAAACAAACATCAATTTAAAATACTGTAATCACACAAACCTGAATCTGCTCACTCTTCTTCTTTGTCATAAACTTAACTTAAAATTCATGGAATAACAAGCAATTGAGCCACAAAACCAAAAAGAAACAAAGAAATGTGCTGTTAAGTAAATTTCTTGTCACTTTATTGTGCTTAAAGCATTATTTCACTTTAATCAGTTGAAAAAATGTCTTTCTCAGCTGCTTTTATGCAGATAATCAGATATTAGATGTCAGAATGAGGCTCCAGATGTCCCACACTGAGCTTTCTTCTTCTCCTCTCTGCATCCTGGAGCTGTTAATATTGTATGACAGCTGATGTGCCATGCATGTTTAATCCGGCACATATGGAGATGTATAATTCATGGTCCGGCTCCTGCGGTCAGCGGTTTGTTGTGCAGCCGCTCAGGGCTCCATTTCTGTTATCTGCTCTGTTTCCACGTGTCATCAGATACCGAAAGAATTAATTTGTGGTGAGTTTTAACTGGATTTGCAGCTGCTGATGTTTGTCGTCGTTCCTCTCTCTTGTATTTAATCAACACTTTGAGATGATCAATATTTAATCTAAAGCCTCGACACTACAGATGATCTAATAATCCCGTATTCATCTTGTGGTCAACGTAACAGCAGCCGCTCACATCATTTCGCTGGTTACCATCAGCGACAGTAATAATCCCGACTCCCTGACATCTGTAAGAGCCACCGCCGGAAGATTTACTCACGTTTAAATCACACTAAGTGATCAACCTTTGGTCCTCCGTTTACATTTCTGACATGTATCTGATACAAACAACTTAACCCTCCTGTTATTTCTCATGCATATATTTCCTCCTTTTGTGTTTCTCTCAGGATGGAAAGACAGCAGAGGATCTGGCTCACACTGATCAACATGAACTCATCGTGTCTTTGCTGGGAAAGCTTAAGAAGGTAAAAGAAAACAGACACTCTGAATGACGTTAAACCAAAGACTCCTCACACTTGGTTTATTTCAGTTGCGAGGTGTGGAGAGAGACGTCAAGGTCAAGGTCAACAAGGTGTCACATACTGGCATCCCTCCAGTTTTAGACTTTACTCAACACATACAGGTGGATTAAATTATATAAACAGAGCATATAACAGGTTCAGATACTCGTCTGTGTTTTAGTTTTAAGGCTTCATAACTAGTAGCGTAGAGGACATTATGTTAACAAGCTCCAAAACTAATAATTTGGGATTTTTTCAGGTTATGTTTCAGCTTTTTGACTTCAGCAAAACAAACATTCAAACAGCAGCATTCAATACGTTTATTCCAGTTTTCCCAGTCTGACTCGTGTCACAACCACCAGAAGAAATAGACTTATTTTTGTTTTTTTTTACCTAAAACTAAATGTTACAAACTTCTCCAGAAAACCTGCTGAGATTCAGTGCAGGGCGTGAAAACATGACAGCAGCAACTGTGAAAACAGTCATCCTCTGCATATGCCGGGCTAATTTAAGACTCTTTGGCACGTCGACGCCAGTTTTAGACTTCGCAAGAACCCAGAGAGGAAAAAAAACACACAATACGGTTCCTCTAACTTTCACTTTTTAACACCTGGGGTGGGACTGTTTGGTTTACCCAAATGGAAAAGCTTAAAATAGAAAAACTGTGAGGACAAAATGGATTTATGAGGCTTCATTTGAAGGTTACATCTTCTAGTTACTGTATCTCCACCAACGACATGGTGTCTGTCTGTCTGTCTGTCTGTCTGTCTGTCTGTCTGTCTGTCTGTCAGCAGGTTTAACAGAAAAACTCCTGGCCTGATTTTGGTTAAACTTGTTGTGAGGATGAAGTATCGGCCAAGAAAGAATCTGTTCAATTTTGGAGCTGATCCAAATCACGAGACAGATGCACGAATCATTTTTCCTTTCATTAACAGTGTGAGATTTGTGCTGCATTCAAGGGGTGTCTGAATAATAAGAAAAATAAGTTCCCTATCACATTTCACGGCTCACCTGATCTGTTTTCTTTGCTTTTTACTGTCACATTAAAACTGAAAACAGCCAACAAAGTGAAGTTTAAACACTTTCATCTTCTTTTTTGAGTCTCATGAACACATTAAATTAGGAAAAACTATTTCCCAGCTCATCTGAGGAGTCTGTGAACGCACCATCAGGCTTGATGGAGGTCTTTGCTTTCTGATAGCTGCTGTAGTTTCTTAAAATGTGCTTGTTTAGCAGAACACGATTACATCAGTTCAAACTGCTCAAAAAACTTCTTTTGGTGCTTGTCTATAATATTCAAGTTATATTTAAGAACAATAACTTGGACATCAACAACAAAATGAACCTCCAAAACTTGAGAATGTGTAAAAACGTTTTTGACGTCATTTCATACAGATTGAGCTCGTTGGTGGGTTTTTAAAGGTTAATGCAGGTCATTTGTATTCGGCTCAGATGTGACTCACACTGATTGAAATTAGAAACTTTATTTATTGATTGTGTTAACGTGACCCAGGTGGGAGCTGTGAGTCCT
>CAFUXE010000125.1:20420-32875 GCA_903364295.1 Serranus cabrilla | reverse complement strand
TTTATTCTGCATTGCACTTAATGTTGTGTTATTCGTACGCAGATTTAACAGATTTTGTTCCTTGGTTTTGGATTATGTTCAGTGTTTCCTGTCACAGTATGCACCTCGTGTGTCGCTCCTCCCTGCAGATCAGCTCCCTGCTGCCTCATCCCCTCACCTGAGATGCTCCACCTGCACTTCATCTGCTCATTAGTTTGGTTTGCATTTAATGCTGCACTCCAAACTTCCCTCCTACTACAGGAAGCACAATGGAACGAATGGAACGCCACTCAAAGTCGGAGTTCCTGCTCGTGAACACACAGCAACTGCAGCACTCACAGAAGTGGACATTATAAATGGTAACACATCAATTAAAAGGCAACGTGTTTGTCTGTCTTTGTTTAAAAGAACATAAAACCCATTCTGGATACGTTTCCATGTATAGAAGTGCAGAGAAATAAAATGCATAATGGCGTCTGTTAGCTCATGCATCATTTTTCCTCTGCTTTTCCCTTTTTATATGCAAGAAGGCTGCACAGCTGAGAGTTTAATCGTATGTGCACCAAAAAAACACATTGGTTTGTCACAGTCAGCCATGTTTTTTTTCTTTTGTTTGTTTTTTTCCTGCAGTTTAAAAAGTCTCGGGCGAGTTTAAAATCCACCTGTGTATCCCAAAGTGAATATCTTATCTTTGTGCACATAAAGCAGTGAGATCATAAAAATACTTTTAAAGATCCAACCAGCTGCTGAAAAAACATGTTTTGGTTTCTGCCAGTTCAACACCGTCACCATCCATCAGAGGCTAAATGTGATTTTTTAGTAGTTTATGATTCTGAGGTTATTAAAGTTAATCTAAAATGTTTTGTGTGTTCCTCTCTGCAGTGGTTGAGGCTGGGCGGAGGTCAGCGGTTACCTTTCCCTTGGGGCTCTTCTCGTTGGCGGGGTACATGAAGATTCCTCCGTAGGCGATGGTGCGGTGAACATCTGAGACCATAGAGCCCACGTACCGCGCGCCGTAGGGAGAACCGCCATCCTGCAGGAAACAAAGGTACATTTCAAATATTGGGTGGATACAGTCGGGAATATTTTAATCTAGCTTTATATCTCATATTCGTAGCAAGATGCTGTTTTGCTAAATAATCATACAGGAACATATATAATTTCAGATATGGGAGAAATATTCAGATATTTTACTAAAGTAAAAAATGCAATAGTCCTGCAATAATTATCTTAAAATATTAGCATCAAAATATATTTAAAGAACCAAAAGATAACGACCACTGTAGTCTCATTTAGCCACTAGTTAGCAACCACTCAAATTCACACGTGGAGGTTTTTAATAATGTGTTTTAGATTAGACTAAATTCACTTTATTGTCATTGCCAATGCAAACACAAAACAATGAAATTAAGGTGGTCAAACAGTTTATGTCGTACAACAAAACGCAAACATCTCTTCAGCTGGTGTTAACCACAGACCTCTGAGAACTCAAATCAAACAACAACATTTGAATTATTGTAGTTCAGGTTGTAATTTCGCCTCACGGACATGCAGTCCTACAGCTGCTCCATTAGGGTGTTTCCTTCCAAAACATTTGCTGTTAAAGGGCAACATGAAGTGACTGTTTCATAATCTAGTGAAACAAATGTCTTCAGGCTGACAGGGTCAGCAGACAGTCACTTCTAAACATGATGCTACAGAAAACTGTCTTGTGTTGTAACTGCTTGGAACGCTTTCTGAGAAAAAAATACACAAACCTCTCTGGACAAATGGTGTAAAATGTATAAAAGCAGCTCATCCTTCATGTTAAGTGAAGGCTGCTTATACTGCTCGTGATGATGCAACATGTTCATCCCTTTTCATGCTTTTATTTTTTGTCTTCTTAGCTTATTTCTTTTAATTTTCAGGGATTTCTTACATGAGTGTAAATAAGTCAGTTCTTTATAAACTGAGTTCTTTTGAGGAATCAATTACAGTTTTGTTAATAGATTTCCACATTTTTGTGCCTTTTAGCACATATGTTTATTTTTAAATGTATAAAAGTTCTGGAGTTCAGAGTAACTGATGCGACATATATATATTTTTCCTGTACTGGTATAATACATTATAATTAATAAATAAACCGGTGATTTCAAAGCTGCAGTGACAGCAGAGCCGTTCTGACCTGCAGATGAAGAAAAACAGTAAACAACAGACGGGTCAAAGTCCCTCTGCAGCGGCTGCAACATACATTAATCCTGCTGCGTTGCACAAACCCACAAAAACAAGTTTTATGTACAAGCTCTTTCCTTATTCAGAGCGTTTATTTAACTTATTTCACCATGTGTCATTCACCGATCGCACACTTTAACACTCAATGCACCAACTCTTAAAACAAGAACTTAAAACAGCAACTCTTGTGTAAAACAGTTGCCCTGAAGTCAGCTTCATGTTCAGACTGGAACAACGTGATGCAGAGTCATGTGCTTGCTGAGTCACATCCCAGTGGAGGGAGCGGTGTGTGTGTGTGTGTGTGTGTGTGTGCGCGTAGTATTTCCCAAAAACAGACCCTCCCACGCTACGCAACACTCTCAGAAAACACACGTCCAGCTGGCAGCAGTTGAGAGCGAAATAATAAAGGAAGAGAAAATGGAAAAGAGAGTAGATGGAGTAGTATCAGTTTTATATGGAAATAATCTTGAAAAAAATGGCGGGAGTTCACAACAGGAAATTCTTCGAAGTGTGTCACTGTTAGATAAACATCTACGTGTTAAAATGTCCAAATTTAACACATGCTACTTTGACTTAATAGATGAAAAATCCAACCCAGAATCAGATCATTTATATGGAAGTAAATTAACTTTTTCTTCCAGAATTTGGGAAAACTGGAGTCTGTAATTATATGATAGAGAGCACATTTACCTGCTGCAATGGAAACTCTTAATAATATAAATATATATGAATAAAAAGTGTAGATACAGGAACACGGAGAGAGAATAGAGAACAGTTTTCTATGTTTTTTTTTCTTTTAGTTAAATCACTGATAATGTGTGGACAGATATGTATATAAATACAATTTATGGGCAAATATGGAGAGAAGTATTGACATATGGAGATGGATGTGTGTTTGTGATTGATTGATGTAAAGTATCTTGAAATCAGTCCTTTTATTTTTTTATGTTTAGATTATTGTTTTTGTGTTTGTTTAATCCAGAATACCTTTTTAAAAGTGCTATAAAAAATCAGATCAATTATATTCATTTTTATCTGTTAAAAAGAAGAAAAATTCAGCAGTGAATGACAAAATAATCTGATTATGAATTGATGTTGTGTCGATGGTTTAAGAAGTAAGAAAAGGTTTGTGGAACAGAGAGAAAATAAGCTTTTTATCACGTCTTTTTACCTGATTTTCCAGACTTGAAACAACCTGCAAAGTGAATTTGCTAAAAGAAGATTTTAGTTTAAACATGTGCCAAATTCACTGGTTTCTAACAGAGCAGAGGATTGATACTAAACCTGAGATTTTAAAAAAAGGAAGAGAGTAAAAAAGGATACCAGTTATAAACTACATTTAAACTTCCCTTTCAGCAACATTCAACCTTGTGAGAAGAGTTCGTTGACTAACAGGTTTCCTGCTGAATTGTGCTGCGTCAGAATGATTTCATGAAGAGTAACATGACGATGAGTGTTTAGCCAGTGATGTTGTGGCAACTGTGGCAGTGTCAAGTCGAGTGTTTTCATGCCTAAAAATATAAAGATTTCTCCCAGAATAGACATTTGCAAAGTGTAAAAGGGTCTGAAACTGTCCAAAATGTGTTAATATGTGAGATTCTGAACATAATTTAGCAGAAAACAAGTTTTTGCAATGAAAAGATAAAGAGTGACGCTCCCTTTGTGTGTGTTGTAATCTGAGCTTCTTTGTTTTCGTAGTAAAGAGTTCTGATGTGTGCATGTGTGGCCGAGGGATTTGTCTTTTCTCCTTAAATGTTGGTGTTTTATTGTGACATTTAGTGGTTCTGAATGTCATAGTAAGAAGCTTTAAGCTTTAGGGACTCTAAACTAACACCAAACATTTAGTATGGAAGTTCTGCTTTGGAACAGCCTGAAAAAGTGCTTATAAATGTATTTGGTTTTTGTTTTGTGATGCACTTTGAGAAGCATTTTATGTATGAAGCTTTTCAAAAAATAATGCTAATGTTTGCATAATATGTTCAACATTAAATGAACATCTTTAAATCTATTAAAAGTGACATAAGTTTGCAAGAAACAAGTGCTTTATAGACAAAAAATCCAAAATAAAATGTAAAAAGTGAGTTAAATAAACTAGAATTACAGTTTTACTGCAGCGCAAGATATGAATTCATATGTTTTTGGATCGAACTTCCCAAAAATCCAAGAAAAATCACAATCTGTGCTTGTTATAATGTAAATGACAAAGGTTCTCATCAGTGAGCCAAAGACCAAATCACCACTGCATTATTTTAAAGTTTAAATATATTTAAATTAAATCTTTGAGATTATTACTTTCAATTAAATAAAAGGCAGAAAACAGAAAAGCCTTTCGCCCTGATTTAAAAGAACAGAGTTAAAAAGTCAAATGCTGCTTCTCCAAAAGTTTGACTGATGTAAACAAACGCAGCTGCGAGCGACGAATACAAACCACTGTCTGAAACAAAGTGTGTAAACCGGACGGAGGAGAGGAGTTCTTAAAACATTTCTCTGTGTGTTTGGATCATTTGATTTACTTTAACTGCCATTGCCCTGAGTCAGAGTTGGAAACCCTTCTCACTGATGTCCTCTGACCTTATTTTCAAGCCTACAGGCACCGTTTGATCCTATGAAGAGGAATATTCCTTTGGAGATTATTTGAGCCAGTATAAATAGTAGAAAATTAAAATAAAAAATGAAATACTACAGATTTTTATGGGTGGAAATATGTTAAACAATGGTCATCAAAAAGCCTCAGAGATGGAAATTCAAGGTGGTATTTCCTCACAGAACCCATCACTGATGACCAAACAAACGTTGTGGTCGCGATTTGTGACCCTGCTGCTGCAGAAGTGCTGAGTGTGCACAAGAGGAGGTCAGAGTTTCCAGATGAGAATCTGCAGTTTCCTGAGGAACACGATGTTTCCTGCAGCACGCTGTGTCACCATCCTGCAGCTCAGCTGACCGAGTCTCGTCCTGTCTGAGCGAGCCGTCACACTCGACTGACCGGGCACATGGACGGCTACTCTTTGCCCTCTCTAAGCTTCTTTTTACATCAAATAACCCACTTAATTTAATGAATAATGCCAATAACAGTCGTGATAAAGCTATATAATGCATTGAAACTTTCCCGAAATGGTCCCTCGCCAGCCTTTCCCCTATTATAACCATAACATTTTATTTTAACGTTAAAGCGTTCAACTAATCAGTCAACAAGTGTTTAATTTGCTCAAAAGGCGAATTATTTAGCATCACAATAAAGTGAACAAAGATGAGAAGGAGGAAAAAGTTTTTAAAGAATCTGCATTATATGTTATATTTCTGAGGTAAATATTGTACTTTTTAATACACTAAATATTTTGTTACTTTACACAAGTTTTGCAAACAAAACGTACAAAGAATATAAAAAATATCTTCTGTAAAACTTCACCACAGTATCATAAAAGTACAGCTGGAAATTTAATATTTTTTGTCGTGTGATACAAAATAGTTGTAAAATAATTCTGCAGTTGCAGCATAAAAGAGGTGATTACAAAAATGCATCATTTATTATAATCCAAAAATATAATATACATTGTTCTGCATGATGAGAACTTTTACCTTTAATCCATTAATAGCTGCTTACTTTAACTATGAAACACTTTGTGTGCGTGACCTTTAACTGAAAGGGAATATTTTTAAAGCTTCTTTTACTGAAGGAAAATATCTCTGAATAGTTCTTTCACCTCTCCTCTTGAGGTTTCACATACGTTTAGATTATTTCTGCTCTTGAGAAACATTTTAAAAACTCATATCCTCTGATACACTTTGTTAAATAACTGTTTTTGTGTGAAGCCGACTGAATGTCCTCACGTGAAGTCATTCTCTCTGAGAAAATGCTTCCTCAGGATTCACATGATGAGTGTGAGGGGCCGCTGCTGCCCCAGGATGGAGCATGAATGTCACTGTGTGTGTGTGTGTGTGTGTCAGCAAAATAGATCTTTTTTCTCTGTTGTGCAGCTTTCGAGTTGATAAATGTGGTTTGTAGTTTCTCTGTAGTTTGTTGGTTTGGTTCTCACCTCTGGGTACTTCTTGTGCTTGAGGTACTCGTTGATGGAGGGGTGGAAGTATTTGGCGTAGCCCTCGTTAAGACTGTAGATCTTCCCCTTCTGCTTGATCTTAACGTTCCTCTCAATCAGGAGGAACTCGCCGATAGCCTGAGGAACCAGATCAGACCACAAGATTTAGTGAAACATCTTCATTAACTGAAATTCAATTAAACGTAGTTAGAAGGGAAATGTGACAGAAAGAGGTTATTTTTTACAGTCTATGGTTTAAACGCACATTAAAAAGGTGTTAAATCATACAAAATTATCATCTTATGTGTCGGCTGCTGTCCTGATTTATAGAGGATCTAAAATATTTTCACTAATTCTGTTTTTAGTCAAATTTGATCCTATCTTGTAATTTGGCTTTATTTAGCTTTGTTTTGTATGTTAACAAAGCTATTATTATTATTTCATTTATTATTAAGAATAAACATAGTAGTAGTAGTAGTAATAATATCAATGAAAAAAAACTATAATAACAATAATAATGCAACTATAATCATTATTTTTTCTGGTTGATGAATTGCATGATAAAAACAGCACAAGATTGTTGGTTTTCTTAGGTTTCTGGTTATTCAACAACAACAACAACGATAAGACTGCTTACAAACATGCATTGAACCTTTTCATCCTGTAATAACTAAAGCTGCTTTTACAAAGGCAAATTCCCATTCAGTGGTTTTTGCCTTTTTGCCAAAAAAGTAAATCTGAAGCTGGAATAAGATGCAGAAATTGATATGGATAAGTCCTAAGGGCATGCAGAAGGTGATAAATCATGAATAAATGATGAAAAAAGTTTGCTATAACCTTCAGTTAAGGAAACTGAAAAGTCAAAGAACATTAAATACAAACACAGGGCTGTAATTCATCTTCATTAGTCTTAAAGTTGTCCTCCTTTCTTGCACTGATCCATGATTTATGAGGATACTTAAAGGAACAGACACTTTCTGCAACATAAAAAGGGATTTTGCATGTTTATAGTCCCCTGATTGCATTGAGACGTGCAGCATTGAGGAATGATTGACAGGATAATTGTCAATTTTCTCAAATAAAACCAGTTACAGGGCAATAAAAACGTATCACAGTGACAGCAGGAGACACAAAGAGAAAGATGATAATAATGTTAGGGAGAGCAGAATTTTAGAGGAAAAATGTACAATAGTGAGTGTGAAGTACTCACAGGGTCCAACATGAAGAAGTGGAGGCCGGCGCCGGTGCTGAGGGCCACCAGGGTGGCGCTGCCGTACAGAGCGTAGCCTGCACACACGATGTTGTTTCCCTGCTGCAGAGCGTCCTGGTCTGTGGGCTCTCCCTCTGATACCTGAACAACACAGGAGGGGAAATACCAACAAAGAAGAAAACATAAACAGTGATACGGATCGGCAGGATGGCAGAAGTGTACTAACACAATTTAGGTCATTTTATATCTCAATAACAAAATATCCATCTATCTTTCTATCATCTATCTATGGTTTTCTGGTCATTTAAATGATTGGTCTGATAAAGGTATTACAGGTTACATTTATATTATTATGCAATTATTTCCCAATTTTGGCTTATATCATCATGTCGCCCTGTCCTAAACAGTGGCTTCCTGCGGTTTTCAGTTCCCCAGAAACAATATGTCTGTTTTAATGACTGTATGCCAAAATATTTACAGCAAAAATAGTTAAATCAATAACAATAGTGAGGGTGGTAAATGGGGTCACATTTGCTTAATCTCCATTTTTAGACACAACAATAGTTTGATAGCCTTGATGATTTTAAGTTGAAGTGTATTTATGTTGTATTTCACGCTAAAAATATTCTGAAAATGCTCTTATGACTTAGTCAAAATAAGGGAAACAGTATGTCTGCATTTGTAATTTTCCTGCTTGCTTTCTCCACTTCCAAGGCCACTAAAGCAGACTGTGATCACTGCATTTAATCATTTTTAATAACTCCATCTGCAGGCAGTATAGGGAGCAGAAAATCTGGATTATCTGGGTGATGATGCCCCCTTGTGTCTGCAGAGTGTTACTGCACTTAATCAAAACAAATGCAAATCTATAAAACTATTCTTGCTCTGTGATGAATGTGTTAATGTCATAATAATTACTGTTATTTAAAACTAGACAATAACATAATTTAATGTATTTCTCCTTCTCCTGTACAAGGTTCTTAATTATTCAGTCACAATCATATAGTCAATTTATAAAACAGCATTTTAAATGGTGCTGCATGAATCTTTTGTCCTTTTCCAGTACAATAGCTTTATCTAATCATTTATTATGTCTGGACACAGAATATTACTTTCAGTGCCTGCACGGTTTGTGTTTATTCACACTCACCCGTTTGTAGATGGCAAATATGGTGCCGATAGAAGCCAAACAGTCGATGTTACTGGAGCCGTCCAGAGGGTCAAAACAGACCACGTACTTTCCCTGTCAGGACAAAATATTGTTAAGTACTTAAAAAAAAGTTACTGTGCAAGTTATTTCACATTTAAGCTGTTTCCCATTATGAAAGTGCCAAGAAGTATTTTTATTTTCCAATATGTATTTCACACTTTTTTAAAAATGACACATATGTATCATGATCAGGCTTTAAATCGAAGTGAAGAGATCTAAATTGTTGTTAGTTGTGGCTGTAGATGTCATATTAGTTTACTAATCTCTTTTGTTAGTCAGCTCTGAATAATTTACCGGTAGAATTCAGCAGCAGCGAAGAGTTTAATTCATTCTGCGTTATTCATCGGGTGGATTTAAAGGGACAGTACTCCAGTGTTCCCACTCACCCTCTTATCTTTGGGGGTGATGATGAGCTCCTTGTTCTCCTCGGACACCATGCAGCAGGTGCTATAGGAGGCCTGCAGCATGTTGATGACCATCTCGTTAGACAGCACGTCCAGCTTCTTCACATCGTCCCCCGTCACGTTCACTGAGCCCGCCAAGCCCTGTCTGTGTAGATCAATCAGTCAATCAATCAATCAGCAGCCAAGATTCAGTCTCACACAGAGTACCTGAGTAGTTTTTACTCCACTACACGTCTGACAGCTTTAGTTACTTTTCAGATGACAGTTTTTCATCCCCTTCCTGTCCAGTGGAAAGGACCCAGATGTTAGAATTCTCCTACTTCTTAAGCTAAATATTCTATTTAAAAACATCCTTGGATCAGCTAGAAAATCCAGCGTCACAGAGCAGAAACAGGGCAGCTTTCCTGATACCATCAAAAGAAATATGTGTATAATAATATTTAGTAATATGTAGTTCTGACAGGACAACAGAGGTTTTCAAAGCAGGAGCAAAACCGTTTCATTTAAGGCGAGTAAATTCTGGTGAGGTGAGGGGCACTTTTTCCCCAAGCTTTGTCTGAGATGAGGCCCACAGTCTCAGACTTTAAAAGCTCTGTTATAAAATAGGATGCAATGTTATAGATTAAACTATCCAACAGTAGATAAAGGAGTTTAAAAAAATAGCACAAGCTTAAATGCAACATGCACATTAATGCAAACTTATCCAAAAACAATGACAGGGAACATTTTACTGCACCATGAGTACTTTTACCTTTAGATACTTTAAGTAAATTTAGCTGATTTTTACTTGAAGAAAGGTTTGAATGCAGCAAAATTACTCCGAGTAGAGTATTTTCAGTATGATATCAGTACTTTTACTTCAGAAAAGGCTATAAATACATCTTCTACCAGTGCTGAGACATCTTCACACTGATGAAATTAAGAGATTCAGCTACTTGTAGAAGCTAGAAGATCAGGCGGATCACGAGTTACTTTTTTTTTCTTTCAATCAAATGAAAATGATCACTGTGGCAGTCATATGTTAACGATGTGTTCAGTCGGCCTGTGAACATCGATTATCTTCATTTAGCTTCAAACAATGCTGACTTGTGTTTGGTTACATAACCTCAAAGTGCGTCCAATTCACTGGATAACGATTCATTCTTTAGGCATTGGCACAGTTTCAGGTCCTCATTTTAAATTATGGGCAGGAAAGGCTCTAAAAATGTAGTTCTATGCAGCTAGCAGCTAGTGAATACTCATAAATTACAGCCATGTATGGGATATTCTTTTGGTGCTGTCTTCTTATTGGGTCAATGTCAACTTTCACATTGTTGAACTATTTTCCACTTCCATATCACTTGATGCACAGCGAGTAAATTGCTTGGAAAAGTAGAGAATCTCACCTTTCAGCCCCAATGCAAAGCATGTCTTAATTATAGAATCAAATTCACATTTTCCACAAAAGCTTGATTTGGTGCTTTAAGGTTGTAAAATTCATTCAAAAATGCCTTAAAAATGTTATTTTGAAGAACTGGTTTGTTTTGCACATATATTAATGCTGTGGTTACTTTTGGTTGTGTGAGTCTAAGATTCAGGACAGGGCTGCACTGATGTCAGAATTTGCATGCAACCTAAAAGGATAGTGCTGCTACAGAACCACAGTCAGAAATTTGACTGTTTTTATCCTCTCAATAAATTTACATAATTCTCCAGAACACCAGCTGGCTCCTCTCCAATGTCACTTACCTTGACAAAGAACTAGTTATCTTGCCAGAAAATACTTCCAGATAAGAGTGTTGAAATGCACCTAAAATCAAACAAAGCTCAGTGTCTTTGTGTACAATATTAGCAGTGTGACTTCTACGTCTGACAAAACAATCAATCATATCAGGGCTTTCTTGCTCGGTCACTCCACTGCGTCTATAGCTGAGTGTTGAAATCGGACAACTTCTAAATCCTCAGAGGAGCGCAGCCCAAGTCTTTGACTCACTCTTGGCACCTGAATCTACTGTGAGAGTGAAACAAAATGTCAAACAACCGCCTGTAGCAATACACTAAAGTCCTACCAGCCCTCTGAATGCTGTGCTGCAGCTGACCTTGACCTCTGACCTCTCCGTGGAGGGATGCAAGCAACACAAGTCTTGGAAAGTTCAATCAAGATACCATGACATTATTATTCTATAAAAAAGGTCAGGTTTGAACATCAGTCTTTTTATATGACCCCAGTCAGATATCAGTACCTCAGTACTTACAGGTGGGCCAGGCCTGCCTTGCGAACAGCAGAAGAAATGGCTTTGATGGCAGTCAGCATGGCGTTGATGAGCTGGGTCAGCTCACCGGTCGCCCCCTTAGCCTGGCGGCCGGTCTCGATGACGAACCGGGTCAGGGTCCATACGTCCGTGTCAAACCCCGACTGGTCCGACATGCTGGCGGTTTCTGGTCCTCCTGGTGGGCGGCAGCAGCAGATCGGGTGGAGGACAGGCGGCGAGTGAGCGACCTCGTTACCAGCCACGTCCTTTTCATACCCAGAGCCATGAAGGCAAGCCAAGGGGAGCTATTTGTGAGTGCAGCGGAGTGGAAGCGCGTGTGTGTGTGTGTGTATTTGGAGATGGGCGAGGGGGTGTCAGGTGTCAGCTGTCGAGACGGGCACAGTTTAATCCTGCACAAGACAAGACCTGTTATTCATTTAGTCAAAAAAGGGAAAAAAACTTGCAACATGTTAGACAACAGTAACTCAAAACTTGGGTAAGACAAGAACTCTTCTGTAAATTGTCTGTATTTTGTTTGCACAAGAACCTTAGAACAGCCTGTTGCTTTGGCATAAGAGGAACCACTTTCTATATGCTCATGTGGTGAATGATGAAGCTTGATTAAATATACTTTATTTTACCTGCTATTCACTCATACTTTAAAGGAAGTTTCGACCCTGTATTTTAGGTTTCTGAGCTACTAGACAATTTACTCAAAGACTAAAAAGAAAGAGATGTGAGTTTAATATCAAGAGCGTAGAAGCAGTTGCTTGGTTTTAGCACAACAGCAGCTCATGTGTGCTTTAAATGTCATTAGGGCTCTGTGAGCTTTGCCTGACCTTTAGCTTAAAGGTCGACTCCTCTGGATTAAGTATCTCTTAACTTTTGTCGACAGTGTATCTTTCAACTTTTAGATTTCTAAAAACGTGATGAGTTTAAAGTGACATATGACAGAAACTGTTAAAAAAAAAAATAGATTATGGGCTATTTTGCTTTCATAACATGCCTTTTTTCAGACTCGTGGAAAGCAAACATTGCAAATAAACATTTATGTGGTTACTTTACTACACTTGTACACTTGTCTATTTGCATCTTTGTACTTAGTTAGCATTAGATAATGCCTCATTTGCATATTTGAACATGACATTTCAGAAAGCTTGTAATTAGAAAAAAAAG
>CAFUXE010000125.1:4873-19191 GCA_903364295.1 Serranus cabrilla | reverse complement strand
GTTAGTGAGTTTTGTGACATGTTTAAAACATATTGAAAACACTGAGTCTGTCTTCTTCAATTTGTTTGGATTTATTGACAGACGTCATCATTTCAAACAGTTCACATCTTAAAAAGGCATCAGGTTCATCAGGTTCTGTTGCATAGAAATTTATGTTAGGTCCTTCACATGACTAGAATATTATGTTTATTCTAATTTAAGGCACAAGTGGAGGTAAACAGGAGGAACAGTGTTCAGGTTTAGCTTATTCAAGTACATTTGACTTTGTTTTTTGGCACATTTTTAGTCTTTGGCTTTTTGTGTGTGTGTGGAATGTATGCATGTGTGTGCACAACTGAGCTACAGTTTGCATGTTTTTCAACATACTTGTATACTCCATCAGCAGAGCATTTGCTGGTGTGCATTTAAAAACCTTGCAACTCCAATTTTGGTCATTCAACCGAGAAAATCCAGACTTTCTTTGGCTTAAGAAACCATTTTCATCTCCACAAGATACATTTAAATAAAGCCCAAAATCAGGCAATCTTCCAGTTTGGAGGTCTGAGGTTTTTCAGCCGGACAGTGACTGTGTCACTCGGTGTCGCCTCACTTCTTCTTGCCGTGTTTCTGGCAGATGGCGATGTACTCTAGGACGTCCTCAGTGGAGCCCATGGCCACGGGAGCCCGCTCGTGGATGTTCTTAGGCTGGATGTCCAGGATATGCTCGAAGCCGGTGGAGGCCATGCCGCCCGCCTGCTCCATGATGAAGGCCATGGGGTTACCTTCGTACAGCAGCCGCAGCTTTGAGAAAGAGAAGGAGTTTAGTTTCTGGTCCTTCAAGTCAAACTCTCCAAAATTATTGTTATTGTTTTTATATACCAAGGGCCCACAAGTGTCATGAATGTGAATATTTAAGTATTTCCATGTTTTCAGCCTCTCCTGTCCTCTCCCCTCAGCTCTGTGTAAAGATATTTTTCTGTGAATATTTGTCAAATGACTGATCATCTCAGCAGAATAAATCAGTGTCTCTGAGGAGCAGAATTTAATGTTTTTAATCATCTATCTGGTTGGTGCAAACTGTTTATTTTGGATACGATTTAAATGACGTCGAATAAAGTCATTTTGGCAGAAATATCACCATTTTAAGCTTAATTTTGGCTACTTTTTCTGAAACTTTCATAATCTATGATCCATTCAAGGGCTGCTGGAAAATTAAAATTCCAACAATAGTGTTTGTTTTTACAGTTTAACATTTCAAACTGGGTGAGATGGTTCAAAGGGTTAAATCGTCCTTCAAGTGTTCTGAATGGTTTAGCACTTTAAACTTTGTAAATTATTTAAACCTCCTGTACTTCTATACTCACAGCAGCTGCCTTAGGGCACTGGACACTCCAGTATTCCAGTAAAGGATGGGCTCACAGTTTTCCACTGAAACGGGTTTTTCTTGCTGTAATCATTTCGTCATCAACAAATACCTTCCTAATGAGGAATGATTACAGCAAGTAAAACCTGTTTCAGTGTTCACTGCATAAAAAGGCATTCTGCTATCAGAAGTCTGAGTAGAACTGACCAATCACGTTTGGCTTTAGTTGCATGTGATTGGAGTGCAAAAAAAAAGGCGATTGCTATTTTTACGACCACCTGATGAGGCTTTATTCTATTAATTCGATTTTTTTTTAATGTAAAACCAGTCGTACAAGTCATCTCTCAACTAAGCTGCTAATCTGACTGTGAAATCCTTTTAGAGGTTTAATCATCATCCAACTGGAGATTGATGTTTTCAGACGAACTTAAAACATTTTTGAATCCATCCCTATTCAATATGTATCATAACATCTGAAGACGACTCTCAATCTCGCTTTTTAAGCAGTTTTCTTGTTGCACGTGATGACTTTATTACAAGATTTTTATGTTTTGTATTTAAAGTAGTTTGTAACTTTTTAAAATGTAAATCTAGTGTTTTGTATTAGATTGTATGAGAGTTTATTCTGGCTCCAAAAAGCAACTTTGTCTGTTGACTGGGACTTTTAATGAAAACACTCAATGTTCCGTCCCTCATCTGCACTACAAGTCGATTTCTACTCTTTTAAAATGTGACAACATCGTGTTCGGCTCTGTATTGCAAACACTGGAAGGATGTGGAGAGTGAAGAAACATTGTGACACTCTTTCAGTTTGGTCTCATGTTCCAAGTAACCTGAAAGTGTTTTGACAGAAATCCCTTGAAAAGACTAAAACCAACCATAAACTATCATCTGTGCATCCAAACTCTGATATATCTGATTCCTATGCGCTGCCTAAAAACTATTGACATCCCATCAGTGAGCCACAGAGCTGCACTGATTACAAGTTACTTCATTATAATATAGTTTATTCTGAGTAGAATCCACTTGCACTGCACAGGACTATAAATAATAGCTAAAAATAGTAAAAGTTCAACGTTTGGTTTATTATTAGTCCTCACTCCTGTCTGAGTAATGTTTGCCAAAGAACTACAGCAATAAAATAATGTTAAATATCACCAGCCTTGTCCTTTTAGTTGGTTCACGTGTGAAAACTATAAGTGGAAAATCCTGTTGATATTTTAAAAAGTTACCTTCACATTGGAGGTTCATGTCTTTATACAATATCCCTTTACTTCCACTAATGCATGTGCTACATTTTTACCATTTTGTTTGTTTCAAGATGGAACTTTTGAGCATTTATGAGGTCTTTAAAATGTTTATATAGGTTAGTTTTATATGTGAGGGAGAGGTCGAGCGCTCGGATGGGACTTTACCTTTCCTTCTGGGCTCTTCGCATTTCCTGGGTATAAAAAGATGCCTCCATACATCAGCGTCCGGTGGACGTCTGCCACCATGGACCCAATGTATCGGGCTCCGTAGGGCTCAGAGCCGTCCTGCAGGCATTCAAAACACTGCATCAGTCAACCTGCACTACACAAAATCTACATTTGACAACACAAATATCTCATCCAAGAGATGAGATACAGAGAAAAATTAGTCATCATAAGCACATGTGAATTTTTTAACACATCAGTTACCTTCGGGAACTTCTTCTTCTGCAGGTACTCTGTGACAGCGGGGTCAAAGTGCATCGCGTAACCTTCGTTCAAGCTGAAAATCTTCCCTCGCTTCTTGATCTTCACGTCCCGATCAACCAGGATGAATTCACCAATTGCCTGAGAGAGAAAAAAAAAAAAGAAAAGTGATCAACCACCTCAGCAGAGAAATGTAATTGTAAGATTCGAGGCCTTTAAAGAGCACTGACTGGGTCGAGCATGAAGCCGTTGACTCCGTGGCCGGTGGAGATCACCATCATGGTGGCGCTGCCGTAGAGGGCGTAGCCTGCCGCCACGAGGGCCCGGCCAGGCTGCAGGGCGTCCTGCTCACAGGGCTCATCATCTGTGGTCTGAGAGAGACAGAATAACACAATTTCAGCATTTATTGATCAGTCCAGCACTGTGTCGGCCATTTTTATTATCCATAACAAAGAAACAGAGAAGAGTTAATCATCTATTTGGCAATAAATATAAGCTTGTTCACATCTGCAGCTATAAAAGTGTAGGTTCATTAATTTACTTTACCATTTTAGCAAAATGGTGTAACCATATCTTCAATTTTAACTGTTTTAACTTTTGCTTTGAGGGCTACTGAATATAGAAGAAGTCTGGGTTTGAGAGGACAGTGCATCTTAGGTTTGTTTTATCTGGATAAAATGATTCTGGGGGGTAAAACTATACCAGAGTAACAATGTAAGATAGTAAATATTCAGCCAAAGCGTTCCCACTTGTCCTTCCAAAACCTCAGTATGAAAAGTAATTTCATGCTGCCATTACTTGGTGTTAAACTTTTAAAATCAAGGACAAAGAAACTTGTGTTGGCACCTTTCTGTAGATGGCAAAGATGGTTCCGATGGAGACGAGACAGTCGATGTTGGAGGAGCCGTCCAAAGGATCGAAACACACGATGTATTTACCCTGGAAGAGAAGGAAGAGGGGAGGTTTTTAAAGCAAACAACAGTTATCTTTACATTAAGTGCTGCTCACTTAAACACATCATTTGTGCCTCCCTGAAGTCGAACAAATGTGCTGAATTCATTCTTAAAATCATACAAAATGCTGTTTTTAAAAGTATTATTAATCCTGAATTAAGATATATAATTATATTATATATATATTAAAAAATAATGACACCACAGATTAGGAGATTTAATATTAATTTAAATGAATTTTATTTCATTTACTCATGCATTTTAATACATTAAAAAATCACAAAAAAAAAACAGAGCTTGCAGCCACCTGGTGTGTTAGTTCCTGGAGTCAGTGTTGCAACAGGTTGAGGAACAGTTTATTTTCTTCCTCATTGTTCCACCTGTGCAGCCCTGAGATATGATAGCTTTGTCTCTTTCAGTGCTGCTGTATTGTTTTAAACACGTAGCATCAGGAAAGCATTGAGACATTGTTTGTTCCAACCTTTTAAAGTCTGTTCTTTGTCCTTACCCTGGTGTCTGGCTCCACGATGATGGCCCTCTCGTTCTCCTCGGACACCAGCACGCAGGAGGTGAAAGACGACTTGATCATGTTGATGATCAGATCGTTGGACAGGATGTCCAGCTTCTTCACCTGGTCCCCGGTCACGTTGGTGCTGCCGGCAATGCCATAACTGAGGGCCGATAAAAGAAGAGAAATGGTTCAAATTAAGGGTAAAAACAGTCTGCATTAGCAACTCTTGTGGCTCTTGCTTTTGAGATAAATTATCCTATACTGGGATTGTTTTTGTAATTCTTTGGAGCAACCTGAACCAGAATTTCCTTCAGGATTAATAACAATCTATCTTATCTATTTCTTTTCTTAGAGTCAGCCCTTTGGTATGCCCCTTTTTTTGTTTTTCTCTGCAAGTTAACTGACAAAAAGTTATTTAAACAGCTCCACAGTTTAAACAGCTCCATGGTTTTGTTCTTACATAAGTTTGACTGGGATAAAATCATGTCTGCAGTTAGGAGGAAGGAAAAAAAACTGCAATTGATGCATGACGCAGCACTTTTTAACTGTAGAGGTTGGTTGGTATATCTGCATCGGAATCACCAGCCACAAACGTTCAGCACATGTAGGAGATTTCTGCTCATGCAAACAATACAACAAAAAGTCAAATGTGCACAGCTCTAATCAACCAATATATTGGTATCTAAGGGTTTATGGCGTATATGTTGTTTGATAAGCATCGATGTAAAAACTTTATATAATGCAGAAAACTTTATTTGTGGTGCTTAAAGAAATTATTTATTATTTTCATGTGTTTTTTTTATTGTAAAAGCAATTTACTGATACTGAACAATCAGTACTAGTATCTATTTTTATTACTTAAAACAATCAATAATAAATATGTATCAACAATACAGTATTACTGTATTAATTTTTTTAAATTTATTACCTACATTGTCAGCAATTGACTGATACTAAACATATAGTATAACTCAGCTATTTATTTAATCTGATTTATTTATTACTTAAATAATCAGCGATTGACTGATACAGAACATAAAGTGCTATTTAATTGTATTTTCTTTATTTATTCAAATGATCGGCACTTGACTGATATTAAACACAAAGCCATTTATTTAATTCCATTTTTATTTTTATATAAATAATTAACAACTGACTGATACTGGACACATTATACTATCGAGCTATTAATCTAATTGTAGTTATTTATTGCTTAAATGATCAGCAATTGACTAATGCAGAACATACAGTAATATTAAGCTATTTATTTCATTTTATTATTTTTTTATTTTAATAGCAAAAGATGACTAACCACAATAAATATATACATTATTACTGAAGCATTTTCTATATGTATTAATTTATTTTTTTCAGTTTAATTTCTAGAACTGGTTTAATATTTTTTCTGTATTATTATTACATTAAATGTTAAATGATATAAAAGTGGGCGTGGTGGTTTGAGGTGTATGCGCTTCCTGATTGGCGCACAGAGGTCCTGACTCTCCGTGTGCCAACGTGGATGCATGAGGCTGAGACTTCACTGCTACTTTAACAACAGACTGTAATAACTGTGCAACAAGTGCTGCCACTGTGCCTGTATGAACAGAAATGACCCCCGTGATGATTATGTACTCACAGGTGGGCGATCCCGGCTTTGCGCACGGCGCTGGAGATGGCCTTCACCGCCGTGCCCATCGAGCTGAGCAGCGTCGTCAGCTCCCCGGTGCCTTTCGCCTTCCTGCCCTCCTCCATAACGAACCGGGTCATGGTGACCACGTTGGTGTCGAAGACTCCTTGGTCGGACATGGTGGCAACTGTTCTCCTGCAGCCTGAGAGTGGAGGCTGGGGAGGAAACGCTGCGGGATTTAAACGCTCTGCAACGCGGAACTGGAGAGAAGGGGTGATGACACGGAGGGCCAATCCGGCGCTGAGGCAGAGGTGTGGCCCCGCTGGAAACACGAGCCGCCCTGTACAGGCTGAACCGGGCCGTGAAATGATGAGGTGATAAAGTAGCAAACAGAGGGATGTGACCAGGAGAATAGGCGCGGTGCAGGCCTGCAGCCACACTGGCATTGCGCAAGAGGGGCCGTGAACTTTTCAGCAGGTTTGATAGCGTGAAAGTTTCATAATTTTAGGCTCAGACTGATATTGTGCATTCCTCTCCAATCAAATTAAAGTGACTTATTGTCATGGGAAACATTCAGCAGTCGTTGCAAAAGCAAGTGTGCAGTTAAAACAACAAAATGAACATGAAAATTGAAATAAAAATAAATTATAAAAAATGTAGGCCACAGAGAGACAATAAAAATGCAAACATGAGTTTAAGTATATGCTAAATGTTTTTATTTCAATTGAAGAAAAACAAATTAAAATGTAAAATAAAATACAGCAATGTAGACATGCAGTTAAAATATAAAGCTAAAGCTGATGAAATTTGTCTAAATCAAATAAAAGTAACTTTATTGTCATGGGAAACAGACGTTTACATTGCCAAAACAAGTGTGACGTAAACAACAACAAAATGACCATGAAAATTCAAATAATAAAAACAATGAAAACCTTAAAAGTTAAATATATGCTAAAGGCTTTTATTTCAATTGAAGAACAGTTAAACATTTAAGATAAAATAAAGCCATGTAGACATGCAGTTAAAATATCAGCTGAATATACGAATACACAAGAGAAAAATGTCAAATTATTATTCTTATTTTTTTAGTGAGTTATGTACAGTAAGTTATCAGATATAAAATGATCCGTGCAGCAAAATACAGGTGACATTTATCTAAATAAAAAAAAAGTGACTTTATTGTTATGGAAACAGACGTTTTCATTGCCAAAACAAGTGTGAAGTAAAAAAAAAAGCAATATACACAGTTTTTATCAACCGATATATTGGTATCTATAGGTTTATTTATGGCGTATATGTTGTCTGATATGCACTTTTTTGTTAATTTTTTATTGCAGTAGCAACTCACTGATACTAAACATGCAGTACTAATAACTATTTCAATTGTCTGATACTGAACATATGGTATTATTTACCCATTTATTTAATTCAATGTTTTTATTATTTAAATGATCAGCAAATGACTAACACAGAACAGAGATACTTTACCAAATGTGTCTAAAAAAATCATTGCCATCAAATCAATAGCAAGTATATATAAAAAAAATGTCTTAACTGACAAAATAACCCACCTCCATGACAAAAAATAACTTGATAAATCACTTAAACCTCACCACTGTTTCTAAACAGCACAGAGAAATCTGTTGGACAGATTTTGATATCAGCAGTTTTAGCTTCACCAGATTTTGCAATACTGAACCACGGGAAGAGTTTCTCAGTGAAAGTGTCTCTGTATGTGTAGATGGGAGTCATGTCTTCAGGGTCGTAGAAGGACACCTCCCCCCTGTCATAGTCCAGCTGGACTCTGATCCTCTGGAGACTCTTCTTCACTCTGACAGTCTGACCAACTCCATTAGTGTATTTTCCACTGCGACGTATTAAACACCAGGTTCCATATTCTGGTGAAGCAGATATCTCTCCCTTCCTGTCAACTGACTCTTTAACCAAACCTACAAGCCAGTCAGGATGATCTCCCACCTCCACCTCCCAGCTGTGTTTCCCTGAGCTGAAGCCCTCAGAGCCCAGAACATCTACATACTTAGTAAATCTCTCTGGATTATCAGGAAGCTGCTGATATTTGTCTCCATATCTCACACTGGTCAGATCATCAGTCAGATGGAGCCAGGGGTATGCCGTGTTTGGATCCAGAATGACAGGACTGAAGTGGACCTTCTCCTTCATCTTCTCCCAGACTCTGAAGGACAGGTTTCCCAGGTGTTTGGCCACATCTATCAGCGCTCCTGAGACCAGCTGTGGATCTGACAGTGAGCACTGGACTCTGGCTCTGGTCTGAGTGGGTTTATAACTGCTGAGGAATGGCACGTTGTGTTTCTGCAGGTCTTCTTCAACAGCAGAGATACTGACTGACAGAGAGGAGATCTGCTCCTGAATCCTCTTCATCTCTCTGCTGATAGTCTTCCCCTTCTGCTCCTCTTCCTCCCTCAGAGCTGCCAGTCTGGACTCCTCTTCCTCTTTCAGGAACTGGTGCAGCTTGTTGAACTCTGCTCTGATCTGTCTCTCTGAGGACAACAGCTGCTTCTTGGAGTGTTGAATCACTTTACTGTATTTTTTCTCCACTTGTTTGTATTTGTTCCTCTTGTCCTGCAGAGACTGTAAGTCAGATTTCAGCTGCTCCTTCAGGTCACTGACTGCTTGTTCTATAGTAACCACTTTGTGACTCTGGTGGAGAGAAAACTCACAGACAGGACACACAGCTTTGTCTTCATCTTCACAGAACCAATAAGGGACTTCTGGATGTTTGTCACACACAACCTCTTCTTTCTTCTCTTCTTCTTCTTCTTCTTCTTCTTCTTCTTCTTCTTCTTCTTCTTCTTTCTTCTCTTCTTCTTCTGTCTCAGGTGAAACATTCATCTGTCTCCCAGCAAAGGAGTCAGCCAGGTCCTTCAGTGCAAAGTTTACAGCTGGTTCATCCGTTAAGGACTTTGTTTTACAAATGGGACAGTTTTTGTTTTTAGCTTTTTCCCAGAATTGTTGCAGGCAGCTTGAACAGAAGCTGTGGTTGCAGCTCAGAGACACAGGATCTCTGAAAGTCTCTGAACACACATGGCAGCTCAGGAAACTTTCAACAAGAGTGATTTTCTCAGCCATTTTGTTTTCTATTTGAGTTCTCCTTTAACAGCAAGACTCACCAAACGTGTGTCCCTTTGAATCACAGGTTATAATCCTTCTGATCTGTGTTTAATATCCGTCAGCCTGTAATGGCGTCTCAGCTCCGTTTCACCAACGTTGAATAATAAGTTTCACTTCCCTTTATGAGTAACTGTCAGTTTATATTGAATTTTCTAACCAGCAGATGGTGGTATTTGATCAATTAACAGATTTTACAGCAACTTCCCACCTAAAATGTTTTGGATTTATTAGACTACTACTAAAAGAACAAAGTGATTTTTATGTTTACTTTGCATTTTCTTTTCTTTATTTATCTATAAAACTCTATTCATTAAAATGTATATTTATTCTTGCAGTCCTTTTTTAAATTATTGTTATGACTAACACATAAACAATGTGTACACAAAGTGTAAAGAAGAACGTGAAAAAAATTTAGCAAGAAAATAAGACAAAACTAAATAAATTGGGAGAAATAAATGGAGGTGAAAATGCAAAAGACCAATAATAAATACATTAAATAAACACATTTAAATATGACCCAAAAAATGCAAATAAACACATTTAAAAATAACATTTAAAATATTTTAATAAATAAATAAAGAGAAGAAATATTTGACATAAAAGTAAATAAAAAGGGGAATTAACACAAAGGTAAATAAATGAAGAAGTGAGACAGCAAATATCACATAATGTCACATTTTATTATCTAATTAATTCCTCCATTTATTTTGAATATGTTCGGCATATTTGATTGCAAATAATTCTTTTGATCCTGTTTTTTTGTTAACTTTGGTCTTAAATATTTTTGTTCTATAATTTCTTAACATGCAAAAAAAAGGAGAAAAGTGTTTCACTTTATCTATAATGTCTCAGTGTCACTTATTAATTGTTGCTAGTTATATTTCAGGTGAATATTTAACATGAAAAACATGATCAATTTCAAATTATTCTTCATTTGTTTGTAAATTAAACCACGTAACAGTAGATTCAGTAGTTGAATGTGACCCTATCTTTACCACAGTAAGATGCTGCTTACATAAATGAACCAATAATTATAATCCAATAATATATTTAGTGTCTATAAAACAATCATAACAAGTACTTTAAGTACATTTTGTTGCTGATCCTTTTATAATTTTAAGGTTTTGAATGCAGGACTTTAACTTGTCGTGGAGTAATTCTGCAGTTTGGTGTTAATGCTTTTACTGAAGTAAAGGATCTGAATACTTCTTCAACCGCTGCTTAACTGGCTCATATTAATCTGAGACTAACTGAGTAAAAACAACAGACTTCTTATTAAACCAATTCACACATTTTATTACCTGATATATTTCATACAGAGGAATTTACTGTGAATCAACATGTCATTCATGAAAAAAAAGATAAAACCAACAAAGCTGCAATGTAAGTAGATACAAACTAAATCACCCAATATTCAGTTGACGTCACTTTAATAGTAAGTAGATGTCAAGAAATAATAATAATAACATTTTCATTTCCAATAAATCTTACAAGGAATTGGCCCCACAAGAAATTTAAGAACAAACCGACTTGAAAACAACTTTGAATAATTAATTACAGACAAAACAAAACATTTCTTTCACCTTTGGAACCAAATCAACTCTGCAGAATCTGTAAAAGAAGAAAAAGTTGTTGTCCTGTATCACTGAGACTCTGAACTGTGTGTGTTTGTCTGGCCGACTGCACTTATATATATATATATATATATATATATCTGTTGCTCCGCTCACACCAGTCGTGAAACACAAAATGATCAATGGTTACTTCTGTGCACTGTAATGTTTTTCTCCATTTCCCCTGCCACTACTCTCCACAACAGCAATAATATTAGTAGATACTAAACAACATCACCACATATTCAGTTGACGTAAATTTAATTGTAAGATGTAAAAAAAAAAATTAAAAAAGGTATCCACATTAAATGATTGTCACATGTATAGAAACTAACTGAAATTTGTCTGAATAACAAAATAATCCACCACCATTAAAAAAAAATAACTTGATAAATCACTTAAACCTCACCACTGTTTTCAAACAGCACAGAGAAATCTGTTGGACAGATTTTGATATCAGAAGTTTTAGCATCACCAGCTGGTCCCATACTGAACGACGGGAAGAGTTTCTCAGTGAAAGTGTCTCTGTGAGTGCAGATGTGAGTCATGTCTTCAGGGTCGTAGAAGGACACCTCCCCCCTGTCATAGTCCAGCTGGACTCTGATCCTCTGGAGACTCTTCTTCACTGAGACAGTCTGACCAACAACATCAATGTATTCTTCATTCTGATGAAATAAACACCATGTTCCATATTTTGGTGAAGCAAATCTCTCCCCCTTCCTGTCAACTGACTCTTTAACCAAACCTACAAACCAGTAAGGATGATCTCCCACCTCCACCTCCCAGCTGTGTTTCCCTGAGCTGAAGCCCTCAGAGCCCAGAACCTCTACATACTTAGTAAATCTCTCTGGATTATCAGGAAGCTGCTGCATTGTGTCTCCATATCTCACACTGGTCAGATCATCAGTCAGATGGAGACAGCGGTTTGCAGTGTTTGGGTCCAGAATGACAGGACTGAAGTGGACCTTCTCCTTCATCTTCTCCCAGACTCTGAAGGACAGGTTTCCCAGGTGTTTGGCCACATCTATCAGCGCTCCTGAGACCAGCTGTGGATCTGACAGTGAGCACTGGACTCTGGCTCTGGTCTGAGTGGGTTTATAACTGCTGAGGAATGGCACGTTGTGTTTCTGCAGGTCTTCTTCAACAGCAGAGATACTGACTGACAGAGAGGAGATCTGCTCCTGAATCCTCTTCATCTCTCTGCTGATAGTCTTCCCCTTCTGCTCCTCTTCCTCCCTCAGAGCTGCCAGTCTGGACTCCTCTTCCTCTTTCAGGAACTGGTGCAGCTTGTTGAACTCTGCTCTGATCTGTCTCTCTGTGGACAACAGCTGCTTCTTGTTGTGTTGAATCATTTCATTGTATGTTTCCTCCACTTCTTCATATTTGTCTCTCTTGTCCTGCAGAGACTGTAAGTCAGATTTCAGCTGCTCCTTCAGGTCACTGACTGCTTGTTCTATAGGAACCACTTTGTGACTCTGGTGGAGAGAAAACTCACAGACAGGACACACAGCTCTGTCTTCATCCTTACAGAACAATCTAGTCTCTTCTGGATGTTTACTACACACCACCTCCAGCTTCTTCTCTTCTTTTTCTGTCTCAGATGATCCAGATTTCTGTCTCCCAGCAAAGGAGTCAGCCAGGTCCTTCAGAGTAAAGTTAATCCCCAGATAATCCTTTGAGGATTTTCTTTTACAAATGGGACAGTTTTTGTTTTTAGCTTTTTCCCAGAATTGTTGCAGGCAGCTTGAACAGAAGCTGTGGTTGCAGCTCAGAGACACAGGATCTCTGAAAGTCTCTGAACACACATGGCAGCTCAGGAAACTTTCAAGAAGAACATTTTTCTCGGCCATTTTCTCAGATATGTTAATGATCCTTTAACAGCAAGACTCACCAAACGTGTGTCCCTTTGAATCACAGGTTATAATCCTTCTGATCTGTGTTTAATATCCGTCAGCCTGTAATGGCGTCTCAGCTCCGTTTCACCAACGTTGAATAATAAGTTTCACTTTCCTTTATGAGTAACTGTCAGTTTATATTGAATTTTCTTACCAGCAGATGGTGGTATTTGATCAATTAACAGATTTTACAGCAACTTCCCACCTAAAATGTTTTAGATTTATCAGACTACTACTAAAAGAACAAAGTGATTTTTATGTTTACTTTGCATTTTCTTTTCTTTATTTATCTATAAAACTCTATTCATTAAAATGTATATTTATTCTTGCATTTTTTTTTAATTATTGTTATGACTAACACATAAACAATGTGTACACAAAGTGTAAAGAAGAACGTGAAAAAATGTAGCAAGAAAATTAGACAAAACTAAATAAATTGGGGGAAATACATGGAGGTGAAAATGCAAAAGACCAATAATAAATACATTAAATAAACACATTTAAAAATAACATTTAAAATATTTTAATAAATAAATAGAAGAAATATTTGACATAAATGTAAATAAAAAGGGGAATTAACACAAAGTAAATAAATGGAGAAGTGAGACAGCAAATATCACATAATGTCACATTTTATTATCTAATTCCTCCATTTATTTTGAATATGTTCGGCATATTTGATTGAAAATAATTCTTTTGAACCTGTTTTTTTGTTAACTTTGGTCTCAAATATTTTTGTTCTATAATTTCTTAACATGCAAAAAAAAGGAGAAAAGTGTTTCATTTTATCTTTAATGTCTCAGTGTCACTTATTAATTGTTGCTAGTTATATTTCAGGTGAATATTTAACATGAAAAACATGATCAATTTCAAATTATTCTTCATTTTTTTGTAAATTAAACCACGAACAGTAGATTCAGTAGTTGAATGTGACCCTATCTTTACCACAGTAAGATGCTGCTTACATAAATGAACCAATAATTATAATCCAATAATATATTTAGTGTCTATAAAACAATCTGAGTGGGTCCACTCTGCATAACAAGTACTTTAAGTACATTTTGTTGCTGATACTTTTATAATTTTAAGGTTTTGAATGCAGGACTTTAACTTGTCGTGGAGTAATTCTGCAGTGTGGTGTTAATACTTTTACTGAAGTAAAGGATCTGAATACTTCTTCAACCGCTGCTTAACTGGCTCATATTAATCTGAGACTAACTGAGTTAAAACAACAGACTTCTTATTTAACCAACTCACACATTTTATTACCTGATATATTTCATACAGAGGAATTTACTGTGAATCAACATGTCATTCATGAAAAAAAAGATAAAACCAACAAAGCTGCAATGTAAGTAGATACAAACTAAATCACCAAATATTCAGTTGACATCACTTTAATAGTAAGTAGATGTCAAGAAATAATAATAATAACATCTTCATTTCCAATAAATCTAACAAGGAATTGGCCCCACAAGAAATTTAAGAACAAACCGACATGAAAACCACTTTGAATAATTAATTACAGACAAAACAAAACATTTCTGTCAC
>CAFUXE010000124.1:565199-617909 GCA_903364295.1 Serranus cabrilla | reverse complement strand
GTTTTTATGTCATTTCTGGATAGATTAGGCTCTAATATGTATCAACACACTGGAATTTGGACATTTTTTGCATTTTGGGGCGTTTTAAGCCATTTTAAATTTTGACCACTTTTGACAAAACACGTCATAATATGGTGTCTTTCTGTCATTTTTAAAAAACTTTCACCCTGACACGCATCAACAGACTCTAATAAAGCTATCCTGCGAATTTGGTGCATTTTGAAAACATTTTATGTTTTGGCTGAAAAAAAACGACATGCTATAGTATGACTTTTTGAACATTTGGCCATTTTCGCAACATGGTGTCATTTCTGGATAGATCATGCTCTAATATGTATCAACACACTGATGTGTTTTTCTGTCCTGTTATTGTGTATATGTAATAAAAAATTTTAACCTAAGTTAATTATGTGTGTTTTTTCTCTTTAGTTATACAAAAAAGGTGTGATGTGAACAATGGAGACTGCATGCACTTCTGTGATTCAATGGGAACCTTTGGAGCGAAATGCTCGTGTGCGAGAGGATACCGCCTGATGCAGGATGGAGTTAACTGTGAACCGGAAGGTATCAGTGTCTTCACTCTTAATTATCTGCTGGATATCATGATAATTACTCCTCAAGTCCACACTGTGCCATATCTCTTCTCTCATCACCAGCTGAGTATCCATGTGGCAGAACTGCTTTGACTGAGGTGAGTGCAGTCATCACCAGGTCTCTGTTCCACCGCGGGAATTCAAGCATGCAGAACAACACTTCACTGACCTCCATCACCACAACAACATCCCCTTCCTCAACTCCAGCCAGTACCTCTGTTCCTTTTCCTTCCAAAAATGCCTCTATAGAAGACGAGTCCCCCACTGATAACCCCTTTAAGCGCATTGTCGGGGGCAGGGTGGTAAACCCAGGAGAGATCCCATGGCAGGTATTGCTTGAAAGTACTTTTTTTGATTCATGTTAAGTTTTGTTACTGGGAATACACGAGGGAGAAGAAACAGCAGCTAAACTATGTTCACTTTCTTGGAGCTATTCACAGCTCCTCTGCCCCTCTTTTATTCAGGTAGCCTTGATTGAGCGTCCCAGTGGTCAGTTATTCTGTGGGGGCTCCATTCTCAGTGAGCGCTGGGTCATCACTGCTGCTCATTGCCTGGTGGAGGTACAAGGCTCGTACTTCATCAGAGTGGGTAAGGTCACCTCTGTAAAACTGAACTCATAAGATTAGTTAATTAATTGATTTCTAATTTAAATACTATACTACTATAATGATCAACGTGCTATTCCATGGAGTTTTTTTTGGCATTTTTGGTCAAATTTCACGTTTACAGTTTTTTTTAAAGGACACACTATAATAAGGGTCTTTTTCATTGTTGAGAAAATGTATATCAGTGGAATCTGTGATATCTCTTTCTGCAGGGGAGCACAACGTCTACTTCCACGAGGACACTGAGCAGGATTATGAGGTGTTGGAGCAGCACATACACCCACGCTACAACGACAGCATAAGCCTGTACAACCACGACATCGCCATGTTGTACCTCAAAAGCCCCATCGCCTTCACCACCACAGTCCGACCCATCTGCATAGGGCCCAGGGAATTCACCGAGGCCCTGGTGAAGCGTTCCTCCCCAGCCACAGTGAGCGGCTGGGGCCGGACGCGCTTCCTCGGATTCACGGCGGACAATTTGCAGCAGGTGGAGGTTCCCTACACAGACCGGACAGAGTGTAAGCGCAGCAGCAGCACCAGGATCACTCCCTTCATGTTCTGTGCAGGATACTATGACGAGGCCAAAGATGCCTGTCAGGGGGACAGTGGGGGTCCTCACACAAACAGTTTTCATGACACCTGGTTCCTTACAGGCATCGTGAGCTGGGGGGAAGAATGTGCAAAGCAGGGGAAATATGGTGTGTACACGCGTCTGTCCCTCTATTACGACTGGATAAACTATGTCATGGGAATAACTAAGCAGAGGCTGCTGTTAGACGTGGAAGACCCGGATCCTGACAATTAAAGATTTTAAAAATATAGGTGGTACATCCTTAACAAAGAACAGGTTTATAACAAACAAGATATATGTAAAAAAAATTTAAATACACTTTCATGATTTGATTTGGGCATTAAATTAAGATACCTACAATGCACTGACTGTGCATATGACATTACTCCCATCTGCTGGTAAATACATGTTTTACAAGTGGTGATATTCAGAGAAACAAAAATGATCCTCGTAAATTCAAGCTTTAGCTAATATGTGACAAAATTCACGAAAACAGAAAAGTCCGCACAACTTTATTTTAAAAGTTGGCTTTCATTAAAACAAAAATACAGAAATAATAGAATAAATCAGGGTGAATAAAAAAGCAGCCTTAGTTTCATCATGTTAAAACAAGTATTGTGTTATTTCAATTACAATTACAATTATTGCAATAAATAGTTTATTTTTGATATTTTTTACAGAACTGAAGCTGTACAAAAACAAGCCCGTTTAGAACAGTGACTGTCTGACAATACAAACCTGCTCATTGTTCAGTTGCCATGCATTTTCATCTCAAAGAAACATTCAGCAACAAGCTCACTCAGGCTTCTTGGCTCATCTGGATACTGAATATTTCAAGCAGGTTTTTCTTTGTTTTCCAACCTGGAAAATCTGTGCAAAATCTGCAGCATTTTGGATTACACTTACATTAAAAAAAATCTGAATTTGTTATTACGAAGCTATAAAGGAATTAAAATGTTTATTTTATGTGCAGACAAGCGTTGCTCCTGTAACTCTATGGAGATGTAATTTCACTCGGAGCTGCACGGATACCTCACAATATGAAGGAACAACATGACAGCAAAATAAATAAATTAACAACATAGGAAATGTGTAGTGCGGATCAGCCCCTGCTGCTTTCTAGACTCATTTCCATATCAAACACAGCGAATCAAAGGCAGCCCTCCGACTGAGGCCTCGATTTGATGTAGTAAATTCATATAAGTCTGCAATCAATATTTAATTAAGCGTTCGACACAGAGGGTATATTTCATGTTGGCTGTATGATCCCTTTTAATGGGGAACCGAGGATTAACTGAGCTGTAATGATGAGGAGGAAACAACCTGCCTGCGTGATGGAGGCGTGCACGGAGCATCATCTCCCTCTCTACCTTCTCTACACTGCGGCACACTGAGGAATACACTGCCATCCATCTTTATCATGTCCGCTCGTGTCTTACACTACCGTCACTGACATGTTAACTGCTGCCTGCGTCTCTAACACATCATACATTAAAACAAACAAAAGAAATAACAGCATGAAGTAGAGGAAATACACAGTGAGAGGTAAAGCGGCAAGAAAAGCGCACATTCAGTAGACAGGAGGTGGATTTGTTGTCCACCTGATTAAAGTGCCTGTTGAACATTTGTGAGGTCAGGTTAAAGCAATAACAGAGTGTTTGATTCTGCAAACAGGAGACTCCAAAAGAGCAGGAATAAAAAAGGCATTATGGCATGGCACATTTTGGCATTCTAACTCCTAGACTGTACAGAAGTGCAGTGCCTTTAAGGAATGAAATGTAAGAAAAATACAATGATGTAATTCAATGGACAACTGACTACACAAAGATGAAACACTGAGGTAAAATATGTGTTAAAAATTAAACTGTATATGTACAAAAGTCTTTGCTTTAAGAAATGTTTCAGGCAAGTCCTGGGCTACCATCCATCCAGCACACAAACACTCGGAGATCTCGAGCTGGAATGAGGAAGGGTTGAAAAAAGCTTCACAGTCCACAGATTTGGGAATGACAAACTGCTGCAGCAGCAACCGCACACCCTGACGTGATCAGTGTTACAGATGGAAAGTTCTCCTTACCGATCAGAAAGAGGGGAAAAAACAATCCAGGTCCAAGAATCCGCTGATGATTGTCCAAGAGAGCTAAACAGTTCCTGAGCCTTTGCGCTGGAGCCACAGCTCACCTTCACGATCAGAAACTCCACCCAGGGGATTGTCCGTAATGTTTGGGAGAATATCCGGTCTGTAGATTCCCATATTTGTCCTTTTAATGATTGAAGTGTGCAAGAGAAAGTCGACATCACCGGGGAGTGAGGAGTGGGTGGCTGGCCAGTCAGGGGACAGCTATGGCTCAACCTGTTCCTTCTGTCCGCTCGTCATCCACACGTAAATATTAGATTCTGTGCTTTCTTCTCTACGGGGAGCTGAGCTTCCTCGCCTTCAGGTTCCCAGGGTCTACAAGAAAACACACGGACCATTCAAAGGAAAATATAAGTAAAGAAATACGGTGACTCAACATAATATTGTCATCTTGTAAGCCAGTGTGTTTTCTTTACCCCCGAGTCTGGAGGAGTGTCCTTGACTGCTGTCTACCAGAATCAGCTGCAGGCTGGCAGCTGCGATGAAGCCCTCCTGTCGCCGACTCAGGTTTTTCACCAGCCTGAAGGTGGAGAACAATTATAGACAGATGACTAAACTTTGTTACTAGATTTAACTTTACATTTGCTTTGAGCGAAGCAGGGTTTCAGTGTTTCAACATAAAAAAACACCCCTTTTAAAGCTGCTTTTGTTATCTTTTCACATGTGGAATCATTTGGCTGATCAATAAGCCACACTGGCTGTGTTTCCATTCAAGTCTAAGCTAATTTTGAAGCAAATTTTGAAATGTTGCATTACAGAAAATGCGAATTGTGGACTTTTCCATCAACTGATTTAGAGCAAATAAACAAAGCTGCATTAACGTACTTTGGTCAATAGATGGCAGTGTAATGTATTGCTGCAGGCTAATCCATCAGTAAACCGTAGAAGTAGAAGAGATTGGGCAAAAAAGAGAAACAAAACAACAAAAAAGAGGTTGCTAATCGGACAACTTTGGCCTCCCACCAGAGAAAATGAAGAGAAGTCTTCAGGAACTGGAAGGAGACTCTTATCAGTCATGTGAGCTACATGTTCTTAAACGTATTCGTAAAAAGCGATTCCATTAACTATTTGTCAAAAATGATTTAAAAAACAAAACAAACTAGCGTAAAAAAGTTTCTGCGTATTTTCAAAAGTTTTATCGCATTTCAAGCTTCTCATGCCGAACCTGTTGATAGAAACGCGACTCCTGATGGGCTGAAAACTCACCAGCGTCCCTTGTTGTCTTCACACTGCAGTTGGATGACGTCTCCACATTTGATGGTGATGCTGTCCGGCCCATTTTGAAGACAGTCAGCCAAAGCCCTGTATCTTCCTGGAGACTAACACAGACAGGAAAACTGTCAAGAACAAAGTGAAGATTTATTTTTACAGTGAAGACTTGATGCAGAACTTTTTATAGCTAAAGGTACAAAGTGAATTACAATAATAGTTATCAAGCACAAAATATCAAAATAGAACTAAAACACAAATAACATAAATCAAAAGGGCAAAGAGTTCAGAGAAGTGTCTTAAAATAAGTATTTGATTTGAATTGGACAACCTGGTGGTAAGAGATCAATTAATCCAAGGTTTAAAATCCTTATTTAAACTCTGCTCTGTGAACCTCCTGTAGACATTATGTACACATCATAACCTCAGAGACTTTGAGGATCTATACGGACAAAACACAGTAGTGAGGGGCTTTTTCAATGTTAAGTATGTGAAGGGGCTCTTTCTCAGTTCACAAAAAACACAACAACTCTTTGTTTCTGGGGATTATACACAAATGAAAACATGGCGAGAATTCGATTCTGCCAATAGACCCTCCTAAACCCCACACATGCTCCTTTAAGTAAAAGATCAGAGTTCTTCTTCAGACCCTGCCGGACTCACCAGCTGCACCAAAACCTCCTCCTCCGTGTCAGACGGGTGGAAAGCGTCCCGACCTCCAGACCACTCCTCCAGACCCTCGCAGATGTCTACCGAGTGGTGAGCTCCGGGCCAACCTGTGACACACACAGCACTGTTACAGGACCGGTGAATGCATTGATTCAACACTAAACCCTAAAGGCACCATGTAGATACTTAGTAACTATATCAACATCATAAAGACCCCTTTGTCACTTACTGGGAAATTAACAAGAACGTAGAATCAAAAGCTAATCTCAGTAGTTGAGATTTCCCCAAAATTCCTCGATGTACCTGGTTCTTCATGTCATTGTACACCTGAACTGCTGAGGGGGGAAAAGTATCTACATCAGTTAGAGATTATGAGGAAAATCAGCATCAGCAGTACAACACTGTGCAAAGCAAATATGATTTGCATCAATTCCCATTATTTTTTTTGTGATTTAGTTACTAAGTATCTACTTGATTTTGGCGTTAATGTGTGTTACTCACTCCTGCGGTTGTGCTGGTGTTTGGGGGAGTGAGGCTGGGGGTCCGGACTGCTCCTCCCCGACTCTGTGTCCTCTGAGCTCACTGACGCCCTCTGCTGCTTGCTGGGGGAACAACACAACACATCACTAAATGTTTAAACACGTCAGCAGACACACACTCAGGATAGACGTTATCCTCCGCCACACAATCTAGAGTCAGCTCCCACTTCCTGAACCATCCACACCTCCAACAGTATCGCTGGCCCCAGATCAGTGACAAGGGACAACTCTGTCCTGTTTCTCACACAACCATTCAGGCACCAAACTGCAGCACAGAGCACAGATCAGCCATGTGCAAGCTTCTCTGTCAGAGTGGGAAGAAGGACTCACTGATGTGAGAGTTTGCATGTGTCAACAACACAAGCAAAGATCTGGCCTCGATTTATCAAGATCCAAATTTAGAGATTTAGTCACTCTATTATTAGATGCTGAGTCAGAATGGTTCTTGGGAAGCAGATTCTACAATAGCCTGATTAGATCTCAAAAAACGAGCCCCATCTTAAAAACCAGCTGTCATGAGGAAAGTAAGAAAATTCATGGAATGAAAACCAAACTCTTCTTTCTGTTTGCCCTTTGCATTACATGCAAAATAGCAAATCTGAGATGCAGAAATAAGATCAACAGACACCATCTTTTTTTTATATATATATATATACCATGTTCGAAATGCCATGGAGGAGCTGCTAAGACACAGGCCTTTCAACGCGGGGAGGGAGTGTGGGGTCAGTTATGAACCAGGATGGAGGTTATAAAAAGGAGGTGCAGGTGACGATCAGTATGCAAACACAGCAGCCCTGGGTTTTTGGTCCCCAAGCAGGGCCAGGTGGGTCATGCCAGGGCGAGGTGAGCCGAGCCAGGCTGAGTTTACCACTGAGCGTTAGGGCAGGTCAGTGGCGCTGGGGGCGGTGACGGGGGCGCGGCCGGGGCCGTTGCCGGGGGCTTCGGGGACGAGGGCTCCGGGAACGCAGGCACAGAAACACGTCAGCCGACAGCGAGACAAAGTCCAGCCCCGGCAGACAGCCCCTGGGTACCCCTCTGGACGGCCGCATGCCCCTGCAGGTGGGGGATGGGAGGAGTGGGGAAAGGCAACCAGACAGCAGTGGACAGAGTGGGGCCTGCGCCCGTCTCACACACCACCAACACACAAAGCTTCCACCAGGGCAACGTGAGATGATACCACACTCACTCAAGCTGTGATCAGATATGAAAACTCAGCAAATGCAGATAGAAGTGCTGTGGCTGCATGTGTGTGTTTTGCATATGGCTGTGTGTGTTTGTATGTTTGTGCGACTATAGCCTACAGCCATGCTCCAAACACACGAGTGTAAAGACAGCATCAGTAAACAGCCGGAGAACACTGACCTCTCAGACAGCGGAGGAGAGAGCTGCATGTGTCCAACCATTTGGCCGTGCTGATACGCTTCATCTGAGGGAAGAGAAGGAGGTCATGACTTTTATTTTCAGTGCAGGTTTTCAGTTTAGTTTAAATTAAAATATTTGCTTCCATCTGGCAGTAGATGTAGGAGTTTTGTTTCTTCTTCTAACATAGCAGCCCTTTACAAAATACCTCATGAATGATCATATGTCCACCATAAATGTTGCACTTGTTTGTTTTTCTTGCACGACATGCACATGTGCAGATTGTTCTAACAGATTTAGTTCATGTTAGCAGGTAGCACTATCCGTCTACTGCTGAAAACAGTAAACGCTGAAGAGAATCAAAGCACAAACCACTTACAAGTTTCAGACTGTCAACGTCACCTCATGCTCTCTGCGGTCATGAGATGCAGTTCGCAGCTCAAACCAAAATAAGTGAACCTTGCACTTAGATTATCTGTCCCTCATTAACTTCAGCTGACCTCTAAGCAGCTTCTGCTGGTTAGTCAGGATTCTGCGCAGCTCATTGAGCCAGGCCATCTTCACCTCCACCGTCGGAGCCTGAGACACAACACAAACATTACAACAGATGGTCAGTGGATTTCAACATTCTGTGTATTTCTGCAAAGCTACGTTGGGCTATTTACTGGGTACAGTTTGTACAGTTAATCATTCATCTATAGTTTTAAATATCCATCAGAATTTCTCAGAGCCCAAACAATCTGTTAGTCAGATTGTCTTGTTCAATCTGACTAACAGCCCAAAACTAAAGATATTCACTTTATTCTGAAAGCAGACCAGAATTCATTATCAAGATTACGTTCGTACGAGACGATTAAGTTCAGTAATCACTGCAGCTCTAGTGGGCAATGTACTGTATTTAAAAGGCATAATGTGAAGTAATTTACATTTATTCATTGTTTTGTTTTGCCCCTGTGTGAATTCAGATTGTAACATAGCTTCCCCAACTTTCCTGGCTGCCTATAACAGCCTGGGGGCTGATTTCTATGTTACGGACTCAAGGACGGCAGCAGTTTGCACCAGCTAACATTAGTCCACTCAGGTCAACAAAAAACTAACAATCTGACACAAAGCACAAAAAACGTTTAACCTTGTAAGGCCCCTCTGGTTTTCAACTCTTGGAGGGGCCTTTGGTTTTCAACCCAGAACTTGTTTTTATAATTAGGGTCCGAGCATCGACCGCAAGGGTCGGCGAGGACCCTATTGGAATTGTAATGTTTATTATTATTCTTTTTCCTCCGTAAAAAGCGCCTTTTTGGAGGCTTTATCATATCTAAAAAGTTGTAAAACTTTGTCTAATATTTAACTTAAACAGCTCTTCTGTAATCTAAGTGAAATTAACAAAAGTAAGGTGTACACAGGCACATTTTTCTATAACATGTGATTGATGAAATTGAGAGTTCTGCTTTATGAAACACGACAAATTTAGAGTAAGAACTGAGTGAATTGTGAAATGTCTGTCTAAGTTGTTAGTTCAATTTAACGGAGCTGAGTTTACCGGTAAACTGCTGTTTCTTTAAAAGATAACACTTAAAAATAATTATTTCTTACCATTAATAAACAGTCAAATTCGATCAGTGTTTGGGTAAAATTATCACTTGCATGTCCAATTATATTCTATATTAACAGCAAAAAAACTGGGATAATGGACTGTCGGACATTTGGGATTTCGGTCCAGTTGGACATTTTTCTGAATAACACCTGGTTGCACAAGCAACATAAAACACA
Organism: Serranus cabrilla; assembly: GCA_903364295.1. Taxonomy (NCBI): domain Eukaryota; kingdom Metazoa; phylum Chordata; class Actinopteri; order Perciformes; family Serranidae; genus Serranus; species Serranus cabrilla. Next base: position 608,457 of record CAFUXE010000124.1, on the reverse strand, counting down.
ATGCAAAAGTCACCACTGTCACATTTCATTCTGACTACCTTACAACAAAAAGTAGACCATGTTTTTTTTCCTAGGATAGCGAAGACATGACCCTGCGTAAATCTGCCCATCCGCCCATGACTTCCCCATCCTAGGAAAAAAATATCGTAAATATCATCTACTGTTTGTTCTGCTTCACACAGTAACATGTTCTGATACAAGTCAATTCATTCAGATCATGACTGATGCTAATGCATTATGAGACAGCTAGAATTACGCTCCTGTTTTCTTAGCAAACCTGTGGGCGTGGTACTGTGGCTCAAGGCTCCAATGACCTACATAAGCATGAACTTTAATTAACAACACTTGTGCTTTTTGCTACGGTTAGCAGAAGGCAAATATTGGCAAGATTTTCTCCCCATCTCTAAGTTCTTTGCTGATACTGATACACTGCATTTAGTGGCACAACTGGGCGGTCCGGGTTCAAATCCAACTCTGTTTTTTGGCATGTTCTTTTCCTCCCTCTCACGGCACTCAGTCATTACCGTAATGCATGTAATAGCATCAGAAATCCCCGTTTCACAACTTTCAGGGGCAATTTGATTGATTAAAATTGTACGGAGTAGCGATGAGTTACGGTAATTTGAAAATACACATGCGCCGCAGTGATCCCAGTGGTTTTAAAACGAACTGCGGTCAAATTTCAGCCTATGGTAGGGGAACACTGTCCTACTAAAAACTTAACCAGATTGACTTCAAACTTGGTCTGCACCATCATAAGGCCTTTGGGATCAAAAGTAATCAAAAGCTCTGTAGTTAGTTGCACTATGTTGGCGTGGCATGGATGCAAAATATGGTGTTTTTCTATTAAACACAAGACTGTATAACTTGACCTTACGTTTTCTGATCTGCCTAAATTTGTCACGTGTGCTCAGAGGCCAGGCTTGAACACAGCCATACATAATTACTGACAAGTTGTCAGGGCGCCCCCCATTGGCGACAGGAAGTAACCTGCTTTATGCAGTTTTTAGTTTAGCCCCTGAAGTGGGTTCAAGTTAGAGAAACAAAATTGAATGGGCAGATATATAATCATAGCGCCCCCCAGTGGAAACACAATTTTTGGCTCTTCCTGACATGAGAGAATGCTACTAAATGTGAAAAACCCAGGACAACGTGCCAGTGTCCGGCGGTTGCAGAAATGCGTGGCTGCATCAGCCGAGTCCCGCAGCCACCCCGAAGTGCGTGGAGATGCGAGGACCCGTCAACGCTGCTTGCAGCTTTAATTTTTTCTTATAATTATATTCAAATAGAGGAACACTTCCCTTCACTTTATTGACCAATAATCACTTGTATTTGTTGGTGACGTTCACCTGTTGGGATGCTTTCTGTGGTAACCTCATGAAGGTTTATTCACTTAGCTCGTTGCTTGCTAGCAAAATACTAACTGAATAGATATGTTAGTTGGCTAGCTTGACAGTCAATCTTGTTCACTGTCTTCATAAGTTCAGTTCGGCCACCAGTGTCATCAATAACAAAGAGAAAATTCCACATAGCACCTTTAAACTGCTGAACATGAAGCATCCACTCCTTACCTGAACCACGTACACTTCCTCCCTGCCACTGTACCAGATCTCAAACTTCTTCACATCTCCCTTGACGTTCTCTGTGATCCCCACAGCAGTCATCTGCCAAGAGACATACACTGTTTACACCGACACACACACACAGCATTAGGACGAGCAGCACAAACAGCACGTCACATACCAGACTTACATCATGTAACACATCTGTCCTGTCAGAACACAAACACTCACACACACCTCCGCTGTGTGACGGCTTCCTCCCCACATCCTCAATAATAAATCAAGAGCAGCAGCAGCAGCTGTTGGTGCGACACCTGCTGCGACACCCTCCGCACATCAACACATACAACAAAAGAAGTCTTACAGGAATACACCAGGCTCTGCGGCCAGCTGGGCATCTGACACGTGTTAAAAAGTAACAACACAGACAATGACATCAACTCGGGGTCTCCAGGAGATCTTTCACTCAATCTGTTTTAATCACGACCAGCCAAAAGGAGAAGAATCCTGCTGCACATGAAGCAGAGGTCATGTTAATGTCATTTGCTCAAGTCAGGTTAAGTTAAAGTTAAATTTGATCTGACTTCAGTACACATGAAAGCATGCTCATAAATCATCAATATAAATCCCCCCCGAGAATGATATCGCAGCTCAATCTGCAGCAGTCTTGCTCAATACTAGACCAATTTTAAAAAAGTGTCCCCACTAGTGATGTAGACACAAAAACTAAAATAGGGTCCAAGTGTGAAAATACTGAAGTTAAGTCAAATTAGAAATACTTTAGTGTAAAAATACTAAAAAGTCAATACTCAGATTCTTACTCAAGTAAAAGAAAAAGTATTAGGATCAAAATAAACTTATATATTTATATACATATGTATATAAATACATATATTTGTAGAATGGTGCATTACAGAATCATATCCATTAAACTGCTAGACTATAATTAGTAAAAGCATTAATGTGTATATCAATTTGAAGTTGCAGCTGAGTAGCTCAATGTATAATAATACATCATAATTTATTAGTTGATTCATATTTTGTGTTCAAAATCTCAATCTGCAAAGAAAGTAAGGCTGTCAAATGTATATTTGCCTCCAAAACGTGGTGGAGCAGAAGTATAAAGTAGCATTAAATGGAAATACTAAAAGTACAGAACTTGAGTAAATGGACTCATTAGGACTCCATCACTGATTGAAACCTGCTGGTTGTTCCAGAAACACTGGTGTTTTCCTCTAAGACATAAACAAACACACAGGCTACCTTGAGACAGTGCTTGAAGCTGTATGAGGGGGTCTTGTCGCCGCCGTCTCCGTGCTCCTCCCTCCGCTTGCAGAACAGCAGCGCTCTCTCGTACAGGAAGAGGTGCCTCTGCATCGGCTTGAAGCGAGCCATCTCCTTCATGCGTGTGGGGCCCTTTTTATGGCTGATCCACACACTGAACGAGCCCTGCATCAACACCCGGCCCAGCTCAAAAATGTCACCCTGCATATAATGGAAGGAGGGATTTATTTATATGGTATATCATCTGTTTAAATGTACGTTAGAGAACATTCATTTGAGTTTAGGAATTCAGAGTTTTCACCTCATATCCTGTGATGGCGATCTGATGCATGGAGTCGTTGACTGATTTGAGCAGGTCCAGCATTGCTGTCAGCGCCCCCTGCAGCTCTGAAGTCCCCTCGCAGTCTGTGCTGTACTTCAGTAGCTCCTGGAAACACAAACAACAGAACAGACATGTTGGAAACACACATTGCAGATAAAAAGTCATGCAAAACCACAAATAACACAACAGCACACTCTAGTGGTAAACAGTTATAATGAACATTAGAGGTCAATCTGAATCAATTGATACATTATAATCTATTATAATAACTACTGTTATGAATGTTGATTTCTTTTTGTTTTTTGTGGGTTTTAATGACACAGAGAGGCCTTAAAGGAGAAACAAGTATTTTGAATACACTAAAAATAGTATTTGCTGTATTTGTTGTGTTTGAACACCAAAATAAACAAAGATCGTAGAACAATAAATTAATAAAATAGCCGTCTCAGATACCTAGTGTAGATGATTGACCCTGTGTGTGTGTTTGTGGTATGACATCACTCTTCCTCTTACCTTTAGCAGCAGCTGGTATTTGGTGAGGCGTTGGACTGGTTTCAACAGGTAGGAATCCAGGCCCAGTTTGTGCTCCAGCTTTTTTTGACACTCCTTTAAAAGGAAGACAAATACAAGCACGGTAAATATAGATTAGGTCAATGACAGATCACTGCTTTTTAATGGAACTAAACCTTAGATGACATTTGTTCTAACTAAAGTACGCATTTTTGTTGTTATTTGTTATCTTGCACAACACTAAAACAGCAAATGAATCAGACACAATTGGAAATTGAAAGTATAATTCATGCTAAAACCTGGAAGAATCCACAGTCGGAGAACTGTCTCCACAGCGCCTCGGAGCGCGGCTTATTCTGACAGTAGCATTCATACATTTGGAAACTCTCTTTCTGGGGAGACAGGAGGGACACATCTCTTTAAAAAGATGACTTCAGAAATAATAGAAATTATGAACAAAATTAAAATATGAGGAAGCTACACAAAACAACATTTATCATCTCACCCGCTGCAGAAAACAAGCTCCCACACTTTCAGGAGCCTCCAGGCATCCTTCCAGCTCCTGAAGGAAAACCCTGGATTTTCAGAAAGGTCAAATGCCAAGAATGACTTCTTATCCATCTTAACCCAGAGCACCCTCACATGCATCAGCCTGAATACAATAAGTAGCTGTTGGGACTAATCCTTCCTAGTGTTTTCCATGTATGGACAGTCTCTTTATTGTCATTTGTAAATCTAAGTTACTTAACAAATTCATTTGGTTTCTTCTCTTTCCCTAAAAGAGCTGGGCTGTAAAAAAGTCCACACTACAGAAACCACTGTAGCAGTGAATGAATCTCTCTCAGCAGCACACACTTATTTCCAGCTAGCTCAGTGTATTTTTCCACTTAAATCAGTCAACAGAATGAGCCACAGACCTCAAGAGGAAGTCACACTGTAGGAGCAGAAACACCAACACTTAAACGCTCCCCTGTGAACTTTCTTGTAAACAAATAAAAAATTGTGTTTTCATTCGGTGTTGCCCACCAACAGCACATTCTGTTTATCCTTTGGGTCTAACAAACCATTTCCTTCCTCATAAAACACGTGCAAAGCTGATTCTCAGCATTGTTTATAACCATGTTTTTACTAGCTTGCAGTCTTCTTTTTCCTTTCCGACTGTGCATTTGCATGTGTGCATGAGCTCCACAGCTCTACTAAAAGCCTAAAACTCAACAGAGAACCTTTGAGTATTTCTCAGGGTTTCACAGTGTAAAGCTGAAGGTGTGAGTGTAGTAATTAGCATCAGTTTCTAAACCCAATAATTCAGTTGGCAGGAAGAGATTGAATTTGATACTCTAGTTGTAGTTCAGCCAAAGGTTTTCACAAACACTTCCTCACATTACAGCCAATAAACAAAAGAGAACAGACATCAAACCTTGATCATAGTTCATGTAAACAAGGCACCAGTAAAAGCTCTTTACCTTTATCTGTAATCTCAGATGTCACATTATTGAAAAAAATCTCCCCTAATCTGAGGGAGGAGTTGAACTATTTTCAACATTGTAGATCAATACTGATGTCAGTGTGTTCTGACTCTTCTGCATCCTTAACACACAGGCTTATCTTCGTATTTCCAACAGGTCTGAGTGTGATGTGAGTCACTGATCACTTGCCTGCTGTGAAAATTATAGATCTCGGGCATGTTTCCAAAGAGGATGTCTCTCTTGCTGCGCAGGATCGGAGGCAGAAGCCCTGACAGGGCGGAGTTATCCATCTCAGCCCTGTAACCCTGCAACATTTATTAACATGAAGGAAAGCTAAATGACGTTTGTGCATGTGTAGTATTACCAGCTACAAACATACAGTACAAACAGGGAAGAACATATAAGGATTTCTACGTCTGTGTGACGTATAAAAGTGTGTTTTCTCACCAGCAGAACTGACAGCAGCTCCTCCACATATATTCTCTCTGTCTCTATGAGTTCCCTCATCACATGCCTGTGACACAAACATGCACACACACAGGGCAGTAGACAGAGAGAGGGCCGGGGGGCATCATTAGCACCGAACAAAGAGAATCACAAAGTAAACAGCATCAAGGGCAGAACTCCTCCTCACCGCTTCAAGAGGTCAGGGCTGTCCTCTCCATCCAGACTGTAGGACACGCAGCTCCGGCTCTCCTGGTAGTCGTGGATCACCTCGATCTGGACACACAACAGACGAGCCAGAGAAAATGTTATTATTCTGGAATAAACGATGAGAGGATGAACATTAACGCCACTGAAAATTAACAAATCAGTCAAAAAAGAACTTGCTTTTCTCGGGTTGGGGCTCTTCCGGGAGGCTCTCTTCCCAGGCAGAGAGATGTCGAACGTGAACTTTAAACCGTCACCTGTAAAAGCCGGATCATCAGACTGAGCAGCAGCAGAAGCATCAAAGTTTATGAGAGTAATTCACATACAGTATATTACCATCTGATTGGTCAGAGTTAGTTAACCACCCACACTAAATCAAAAACAATTACTTCTTTTTATGACCGAGTGCAAACACAAAAGGCCTCAAAGGGATTTGCTCGCCCTGCACGTGACCTTTTTAATTCCTCAAGAACTTTAAAAAACATGAATCAGTCATGATCGACATCTGAGGTAATAAATGCTAATAGGTACGTCGGGATCTGAGGCCGTGTTTGGCAGGAGTGTCAGTGTGCTTTTGATCCGAGCAGCTGAATCCTTACATTACAGTCCAAGCCCAGCCGAGTGAGGTGCCCTCACATGTGCCATGTTACACTCATCACTGGCACACATGCACGTGTGTCCATACGCACATATATATATAAACGTGCACGTATGCATGTACCGGATCCAATCGATCAAAGCGAACCACTTTTCCCTTCATCTCCTCTTTTTGAATGGCTGCTGTCCCTCGTGTCACGGGGAGCTTCATAATCACTTTCATTCTCTTTCTTGTTCTTTCTCTCATTAGCGCGGCTTCATATCACGGAGGAAAAAACAGACATGAATGGACGGCCGATGTGGATTTATACTCAGCGGACGGACATCATTCAGCAGCACAATAGAAACATTCAAATAAAAAGAGAAACACATCAGATAACACATACAGTATTAATTGGGCTCCACTGTACTGTATATGGTTAGCTTTGTGCAACCTCCCTTGAGACACAAAGGGAGATGAAAGGTTCTTTAATGTACACGAACCACATATGGCTCTATAGCAGCTACCCTGACTAATAGAGCAGTCAGGTGTTTCCCAGCGGACTGATTATACCTTCTACCCAGTTCCAGCTTGTTTGTAAAGGTGGCCTTCTCACCCCAAAGCCCATTCAGGAACACCTTAGGCCTACTCAGTGGGACCCTGTGATGTGTTAATTTAACCACAGTGCCTAAAGGAAAGATGCAAGGGAGGGAGGGATTAATGCCAGGCCATAAGAGCCGGGACAAGACCCCATACTGGGCCTGGGAAGCACAGGGGGGCGGGCAGGGAGTTAGCTGATTTGTGCTGTAAACTAGGGCAGCTGACTAAAAACAAATGCTGTTTATACAAATCATTTAAAGTTAAGAAATGCTTAATTTGATAGAAATATGCTTGAATTTTAATATAAACCTTGTAAAAAAAATGCTTGATTTTCAACATAATCTTGTGTTTCATCTCCATAATCACTCATGTAAACCAACATTTCTAAATGAAACAATCCCGTGGTCGTATTTGTTTGTCTCCTGGTGTCTCAAACCGCATGTTCAATGTAATTATGAAGATATTTTCTAATGTAAATATTCTTCTGGGATAGATCATTTTGTTCCTTTGATCCTTTTGGTGTTTGAACAGATTTCCATATTTATATTTCTGTACTCTTTTATATGCAAACATTGATTGCTGTGGGTATAAATGAACTGTGTAAACTTTATTTATTGCGATTGCATTTATAGCAACAATTTATAAAAGATCGGATGATTCAGGCTTCAAGAGTCGGGAGAGTTTTGGTTTAGGTACCTTGAACGGACTCGAATTTTAAAACTGTGCAAACCTGCAACTGAAACACATGCAGTTTATTATACAAGTGTGTGTTAATAATCGACATCATCTCTATTTCAACCTCTTTTGTGTGTGTGTGTGTGTGTGTGAGTACTGTACCATGTTTGGGGGAGAACAGCGGGGACTTGGAGCGTGGGGGGTTCTCCGGCCTCGGGGCCACCAGTTGGATCGGTCTCACGTGTTTATCAGCCAGTTTCCTCAGAGACGCCTGTCGGCTCTGGATCATCTGCTGCACTGCGACGTGCTTATCAAACGTTTTCCCAATCTGGGCCTGACAGAGAGAGGGAGGATAGTCAGTGCACCCATATTAAAAACAAATTAACATGGAAATGATGCCAACAGGTCTTAGTGTATACTTGTTGGGAGGGCTGATATATGATTTTAGTGCAGATCGCAATATAAAAACACAGTAAATGGACTGTGGTTAATATTTTTTACAACATGCTGAATGATGCATTTTTTTTTGCACTTCAGTCGATGTTGAAAAGGACCGAGGATCACCCTACTGTTAATGACGGAGAAGTGCCACAGAGTGTGTTCAGTTTTTTACTACAACAGGTACAACGTAGTACATAAATTTTTTTATCTAAATTTAAAAAAAGGAATTACAATGTTAGAAAGAACGGAGTCACAGAATAATGTTGTTTTTTATTAATTATTTATCCTTCAGTTACATAGGGAAACCTTACAATTCATAATTTCTGTATAACAACATTTTTTAATGTTTGTTTCACACAAAGGTAGCTTTGTGTTATATCTGTGATGTAATAAAAATATGTTTTCTTTAACTGTAAAGTTATGTTATTCCAGTATATTTTAGTGCTATTCAAGGAGTTCTAAAATACGTTAAAATTAAGATTATCAGGATAATATTCTGAACCATATTATTCTGACAATCGTGACATGAAAATTTCATATTTTCCCATCCCTATATACTTAACATTTTTATAAACTGGCTCGTTTATTAGTTCAAGGTAAAAAAAAAAAAAATGTGTATAAGTTTTATTTCTCAGCTGGTGTTATAATCTAACAAATCTCTCCAAGTAAAGCAGGATTGTTGGGGTCACTGACCTGCAGCAGAGGTGTGACCACAGCCTCGTACTCGATGGTCAGGATTTCGGGTCCTGAGCTCAGCACGGATGGCGCCCCCTCCAGGAACCTCTCAATGTCCCTCAGAGCAGCCTGGGCCCCCTCCTTGGACTGGTACTTATCTACCAGCTGATTGGCCAGCAGATACGCTCCATCATCACACCATGTCTGGGCCTGAAGGGGAACGGGTGAACATCAAACCACTGAATAGAAATCTGTGACTGTTTCTGTGTGTGTGTGTGTGAGTGGATACATATGTTGATACCTGTCCCAGACAAAGCAGCAGCTGGTGTGTTTGCAGAAGACGAGTGTGTTTGGTCTTGAGAGCAGCATTGAGTGTATCACAGTAGTGGCGAAGCTCGTTGCAACGCTGCATAATAAGCGCCATGGCGTAGTGGTGACCGGCGGAGAGCTGGTGACCGTGAAGGATGATGATCTGCGCTCGAGACATCACCTCCTGACAGAGGAAACACACAAGAACGAAGGAGTCCATGAGGCTGGAACCTGCTATATGTGTACGTGCTGTTACTGCAGATATCGGCACCACTGACCTGTGCATTCGATTCCAGACTGTCCAGCCTCTTCAGAGCCTGTTCTGTTTGAGCCAGAGTGTCAACACATATCGACAGCTCCCTCTCCTGAGCCGTCAGATGCTCCAGACACAACTCCATCTGAGCAGAAAACACACCATCAGATACGCACAGACTAGGGAGAAAAAAGACACCAGTCTCAAACCAACCTGGGGGGGATTGCACAAGACAATATCTCATCAAACGCCCCAAATTAAAAGATCTTTACCTCCTGAAAGCTTTGTTCATATCGGAGCAGCTGCAGGTACTGATGGAGCTTCAGATGATGCTTCTCAAAGAAGCCATCGAAGGCGGACTCCATGTCTCGGAGCTGAGCTAGAAGCCTAAAATAAAGATTGATTTTTCCTAGTTTGGTTCCTGGTTTACAACTTATAAGATTTTGAATGTTCTTGAATCAAAGACAGCACCGTTACCTCTGTACCGTCTCCCAGTCCAGCCTCACATCCCACTGGGAGTCGTCCTCCTTTCCGGAGGTCTCCAGGCTTGCAAGTAGATGACGACCTTCCTTTGACACAGACCTGATTGCATCCTGCCAAACAGAGGACAATTTACATAATGAATGAGCAGCAATCAAAGTGGTAATTTATCATATACAACTACATAAAACAGAATAGATCATATCACTGTGGTAATGTTAATAAATGCACCTTGTATGAATCATGTGAAAGCTCACCTTGAGCTTCCTGTACTTGTCAGTGTGAGACTCGAGGAGATGCTCGATGACTTTCCCCTCATCCGTCAGCTCCGTCTCCTCCAGCTCGGTGCCAAAGCCCTGTAGCATCTGTGCAATGTCTTTCACTGTGACGGCAAAACTTTCTATAGCCTGCAGTGGAAGCAAAGGGAAAAGGCACAAATAAATGGAGACTTGTGAACAGGGGAGCAAACAGCAGCTCAAAGGCTTTAGTCCTTAGGGATCGTTCAGATTTTTGGGATTGTAGCGTGCAGTATACTGCTGAGGATGGGGACAGCAGCTATATTTAGAATATTTTGCTGTCATACAGCCCTTTCTGACGGGAACTGAAGGCATCCTCAGCTCTCTACAAAGCTGCCAGGCACTTTTGGCAAAAAGAGTCATTTTACCCCACAGAACAAAGGAGTTGCTGGTCAACTTCTGCCTCTATCAGTTAGTTCCTATGTTACTGTGAGACTCTGGTGGATTTAAATGATAAATTTGGATTCACCGATGTCACACAATAACACAAACCGAACCACCGATGCAGCAGTAGACCAGAACCTCCCATGTTCTGTCAAAACAGGCTGCTGGCTTTGATTAAAGCACATTTGATTTATTTCCCTGTGTGATTGTGCTGCGTGACAGCAAGGTCAAATGTTCTAAATATAGCGTACACTTAAACTGATATTGATTTTTTAAGGTGGCAAAAATAGTGTTGTTAAGTGTTGGTGCTGCTCCACACTGGGGGCCTGCAGACAGATATCTACTGTAGGAAACACACCGACTATTAATGAGGTCCTCATACAGCCTCACTTAAATAATACAAACGATCCCTTTAAGATACAAAACCTTTGATGGAGATCTGACACAGAAAGAAGAGACACACAGCACGGACATCAAAGTGTGTGTCAACAAACTGGACGAAATAAATGTATGTTTTGTGTATTATATACAACATGTTCATATGTGCAGATTTTTAAAGCAGCAGCTTCATTAATCTGCTAGAAAATATACAGTAACAAAAAGTTTAAAAACCTTCTCATTCAATGTTTTTTGTTTATTTTTTATTATTTTCAATATTGTAGTTTAATACTGAAACATGAAAACTATAAAAGAACACATGTAGAATTATGTAGTAAAAAACAGAATATGCAAACTTCTGTTAATCTCTCAGTCAGATTCATGAGGTGTTCCTGGAATGCTTTTCAGCTAGAAAAGTATGTCTTTAATATTGATCGACAACGAAGAAAATATAATAAAAATCCTTGAATGAGAAGCTGTGTCCAAACTGTGTGTCCAAAAACAAAAATAATGGGGAGACACATTAAGAAAGCTAATGTTTGTTGTTGCCCCCAGTATCCCTCAGGTTTGAATGATAGCTTACTGTTCGTAAAACGATCCAGTCGCTGTGACAATAATCCAAAGTGCCTCCAAACTCTGAAGTCAGCTGGTTCTCATCGATGTAGCGCAGCAGGTCTGTGACTGAGCTCAGCATCACCACCTAAAGGTGCAGACAAAATCTGAGACCTCACAAAGAACACTTTGTACTTTGAGCAAAGTCATGAGAGTGGCATGTCTCTTTTAGTTTTATGTATATTATTACCTAATGTTTTGGAAAAGCATTATTGTTTTTTTATAATAAAAAGTAGTTTGGGTGCGTCTCTTTGCCACAGTGTAGGTATTATTAATCGGTATTAGAGCCAAATTGACATGTGCATTAAGTTGTTTAGGATAGTGACAGTTTCTTAAAATGGCATGACAAACATCAGATATTTAATATACTGTTGATTCTTCACAAATTAAAGACCTTAGATCATCATACATATGAGATGTACCCTGACATTAACATGTGTTGTTGGCTGTGTCCACCACAGAACATTTTGACTCATGGAGATCAGGAGTGTAACAAGAACGAGGTGTACCTTGTTGTGATGTGGGACATGTTTGGTAACTGAGGAGGAGCTGCCTTACTGGCATCTTGAGCATGAAGTCCTCTTGGCTGAAGCGAAAGCCTAAATCAGTAACAGTGCGGTGGAAGAAGCTGGTGGGTCGGAGCACCAGGACCAGGTGGAGGTTCCCAGGAAAGGAGGCCTTGGAGAGGGAAGAGAGGCTCACTGTCAGACTGATGACGCTGCATCGGGGATTTGAGATGAAACTTTGTATTCAGGGCGCAACATAGATTTATTTCTGTCAGCATATTGGCACAGGAAGAGATATGAGCTGCGAAGAAAAACATTAACAAGCTCTCATCCTCCACATCTGACAGGAGAGACTCGGGGTCTTAACCATTCTGTCACTCAGACGATTACTGTCGGCCTAATGGATTCAAGGTTCAGTCACTGCAACATTTACACATGTGTCATAGGCTGCATTTCTCCCTCAGGTCTTTTAAGGACACTGCCCGACTGTGTGGGAATGTCTGCATCCACACAGACATATAACAGTAAATCTGTAGCTCAGGGGAGTCAAACTGATCCAGGAAAGAGCCGAGTGGCTGCAGGTTTCTGTTCCAACCAAGCAGGAGCACAGGTGATACTGATAATTAATCAGCTGATTGCAGACAGCTGCAGGTGATTTGAATGATTTGAATGATTTGATTCAGGTGTGTTTCTTCTTGGTTGGAACAGAAACCTGCAGCCCATCGGCCCTTCAGCTGAACTTACTGCAGATGAGATGAGAACTGCAAATTACTAATGCTGCATGCTGGATTGTAAATAAATTAAAATAACTCAATATGATCTACTTGCACATTTACATAATAGAATCATGAAGTGATGTGAAAGCATCCTCTGCAGCAGGATTTATATGCAAAACTGCCTCCCATGTATTCCGTCTTTAAATCATCATTGCATGCGTTTGCATGTGACGCAACTTCTGACATTCATCTGTCCTGACTCGACCACGAAGGGTCAACCACTGAAGCTTCTGATCTCAGGATAAACATGCATCACAAAGCCACACATCCGTCTGTTTAGGCTCCACACACAGCCAGCCGCATGACTAAGCAGAGGTGCGCTCCTCTGCACCGCAGTGCTCCACTCCCCGCAGCGGCCACAGCCGGAGCCACTGCCGCATTCTGCCTGCCCGCCCAAAAACTTCCCCCCAAACTCTTCACACGGTGAATAAAACTAAGGAGCAGCTCGTTACCGGGCTCCGGCGGATCTTCGGCACTCCCCGCCGGTAAAAGCAATCAGCCATGGTGTTAGAAGCCATCTCGGGAGAAAGTAAGTTCCCGCCCTGTCCGGTGGAAATCGGTGCCAAGCTGAGGTATGCAGCTGCCTCCGGCTGCCTGACCAGAGCCGCAGCGCTGCTGCTGCTGCTGCCTCTCAGACGGAGGGTGGCAGCGCTGACTGCAATGTTTCCCTCCCTCCCGCCTGCCTCGCTCCTCACCCTCTCCTCTCCTCCGCGTCATCACTCAGTTTTTGCTTACTCATTCATTTGCAGCAATATGCAACGGGACATTCAGTACAAACAGGATTATTTCCGCTTCCCCTTAAACTACACACCACATGAAACTACAGGCAGAAACCCCCTCTGATTGCATGCAAAGACAGTAGTTTGCTGTCCAGGTATTCAGCTCAGGTTTTCAGCACCATGGCCAGGGACTCATAAATAAAACATACACTCAGCCATACTGCAGCACATAAGAAATGACTGATCATATACGTGATGTCTGAACTGTCTAGTAGATCTATCGATTAGATGAATGGCCTTGATGAAAAGAAACATGAAATATGAAACTCACTGCTATCCGGGCAAGTGCAGTTTTGATGGAGGCCCATGTGTCCAGCCTTCGGTCTAATATGATGATGAATTTTACTCCGGGTTGCCTCGTTCTGGAAGAAAAAATGCACACAGCTGTAATGACATTTTGTGCATTCATTGAGGATTTGGTGATTTAAAGCTATCAGGCAGAAAAAGGATCATCAGTCAAGAGCAGGTGGATTAGTCTAATCATGTTATCGATGGGTGCTTTTTATGAGTACTTCTATCAATTGTTTATCATTCAAAATTCACTGCAATGGCATGTGAAGGGAAAAACTCTGGACATGATCCAAGTTAAACTTTCCTGCTCCCCTGGGAGAGTCAGGTTTGGACATAGAGGGCATCAGTAGGACATTTGACACTATGAAGCAGTCAAGACCAGCTGTGCTCAGAATACAATCGCTGCAGCTTGGTGCACTGCAGAAAGAGAGAGGGAGAGAGTCAGACAGGCGTGGATGAAGCGGGACGCACCGAGGGATGAGAGTGAGGTATGTAAAGACTTTGGCTAAAGCTTCCTCTGGAATGTCGCTGAAAGCGGAGCACTCTGGGAGGGTGATGATGACGCTGGAGTCTTCCCCGCGGCCCCCTGGGAAGACAGAAGCAATCAATTTGTGTTTGAGAAACACAATTACAGGTCACTTAAGTCACTAAAGGCACTATTATATGACTAAACACGGCCTCACCTGACAGGTAAGCCACCTGTTTCTCTATGTAGCCTCCCACCTCCTTCAGGCTGACAGGGACAGTCACCTCTGGAGGAAGACATACAGATGATGAATGTTTGAGGAAGTGGTGTGTGCTGGAAAACTGTAACTTAAAGGCACAATAAGTAGGATTTCTATAAAGCACAATGCAGTGCACAATGTCTCGACTGATACAGAAATAATCCCTATTTATCTTCCTCTAGAAGTGTGTGGCACTGTGTATCTGCAGAGTCTCTGCCCTCTGCCTGTGTGTTCCCTTTTATTTCCATTTTGCTGTGTTGTGGATATTTCTGTGTGACCCGGCTGACACTGTGATTGACCTTCAGAAGCTCCAGAAGCTCTGCAAAAGTATCCTGTTTGGACATAAATACTGTGCCTTTTAGCTAGTTAGAATAAAGATTGCTAATCTTGTTAGGCATAAGATTTTGAATGCTGTATTTACAAACAAATAGTGCCTTTAAAGTATTATTATATCAGTATTATTCAGTCGAATAATGTCGGTCATGTGCACATGAAATAAAGACATTTTTGTATAACTAAGATTACTTTCACACTCTTTGAAACACACAAACCCGCACTTGGTAGGAGTTTATTTTTCATGGTTTTTGATGACTTGTAATGTTTTAATGGTGACTACTTCCCTAAAGCCTTTGATGTTGAAGTTTTGACATGAACTTGCTCACATTTAAAGGTCACATTGTATAAAAAGTGTCTTTCATCCCTCATTTATCTAATGTTAAAAACAAAAAGACCGTAAAAAAGACCGTATTTATCTGTTTTTGTTAATAAAATGTTCTATTTATGTATCTGTTTGTACCTCTACATATGTTTTGTATATGAATATGTGATAATAAAGAAATGGAGAAGGTTTGCAGCTGCAATGATGTTGCAGTGCACAGAATGCAGATGTAGGAAACACTGACCAATCAGAGAAGACTTGGTTCGTATTCAGACACCATGTGAGAAAACTAATGCATTTTTAGGATATAAAAGAATGTAAACATGTTCTAGTAGAAACCCAAAATACATGTGTCCCCCCTTTAAGACAGAGAGTCGGAGCGATCAGCTTTAATCTGAAAAGAGATGTTGGTGCTTTCTAAACTGATGTCCCATGAAAATACTCGGCAGACGCAGCTGTATGTGCTGTCTGACTCTGGCAGACGTAAATCCTGCATCTGGTGCAAATTACACAATGACATCATTAAACTGCATTAGCTCATTTACTGTACAGCATCTGAAAGGATGTTGGAGTAGTGTGAAGTTTACTGGCAGATGGCCCGCTGTCTCATGCACGGTGCCATTACAGATCTTGTCTGAGTGGCCAATAAATGCATGCAGCCTCTTAAAGAGCAGTCAGTGCAGATCAAAAGAGGCTTTCTTCTGCCCTTTGGTGCACCAACATTCAGCCAGATGTTTAGAAAGCAGACGCTGAGACTGTTTACATATGGTCACACTGCATCTACTGCAGATTAAATGCAAGGAGTGGATTATCTAAGTAAGGAGATACTTTCAGGCTTTCCCGTCAAACACCAAGACATTTAAATTAAACAGCATTAAGAGATTAAAACCAAATGAAACCAAATGTTCATCAGTTAATGCACCAAATCAGAAGGGCAGTCAATTTGTACACAAATCCTCATTTCCTCATCCATAATGGAGAGAGACATTAAATATGAATTGGAGAGGAGATGAAGAAAAACATAGTCAGGAGAAGATGACAGAGAGAGAGAGAGAGAGAGAGAGAGAGAGAGGAGGTGTTATTTTCCATGTGTCTGCAGTAACAGTGTCCGTGCTGTCAGGCAGCAGGTAATGAGCTCTACTGGTACCTGCTGAATATTTGATGTGTGTCTGTAACAGAGAGGAGCTGAGCCGAGCCGGGCCGGAGCACCAGAGGCCGGACTTAGCACAGCACACAGGGCTGCAGGCTAAAGTTACCGTCACGCTGTAATAGTTATATAACCAGCTAAACCCTGAGCCACAAGACCTTCAGGAAGCAGAGACAAGTCCTGAGTCATGTTGTTAACATGTCCCACTGGGATGCAAAACACAGGAATATCAGGCTGCTATTATACTAATGATGCTAAAAATCGGATTCATAGATTATGAGTTCTAAGTATATAAAGAAAAAAACTGATGCACAAGCACACACTGCGGACCTCTACTGTGTGTTGTTTTTTAAAGGAAGGGCTGCCTGTGCTGCAAACTGCAGTGTTGTTCATAAACTTGCCAATTTGTGGAGTTACTGAACTCTCCCCTGACTACCTGCCAAACGAAAAGCTTTGCACTCTGTCAATCAAGCAAGGACGATTTTTATATTATGTATGTGAGTGTAAACATATATGTACTAATCTACTCCATTTCTTTTTTCTTCTGTTCCAGCTTTATGATTTTATTCACTTGTTTATGTGTTGTTTGCTTTAATTTTACAATAAGTTATTCACTATAAAACATATACATTTCGCAGAAATGCTACAAAGTATATGATGTGTAAACAAATGTAAAACTGCTGCAATAAAGTCAAAATATTTAAAGCTAGGATGATAATTAAAGTACAAAGCACTGTTTAGCATAAATAACTCACTCATACACACACATGTCAAACAGTTAGAGGTAATCAGAGTCCTGCGTTCTCTACCAATGACCTTTGCAGGACAGTGTGCTCAGGCGAAAGCCAAATAACCTCTGTTTGCTCCTCGGCTCTTACACACACAGAAAGAAGAATGTTTGCCAGTGTGTGGATGGAAACAGAGATTTGCTGCCAGTCAAACAGATCCAGACTCTAAGAGCGATCCTCTCAGTCTGCATACAAAGCTCGAGGCGGGCAGCTTATCTCTGTTGTCCAAACAGTGATTACCATCAACACTGATTTCATTACATTCAGCTCCTATAAACCCCTGAGGAGTTTTTCATGTTTTACTCCTTTACAACACTGAATTATGTGGGAGTTTATAAGAAGACGTCGGGGGGAAAAATCTCAACAAAAAGAGGCGTGTCAAAGGGGTGTGTATATATTTTATAGGCACCATAAGACGTCAGTATAAATAGGTTCACAGGATATTACACCCACATGTTGAGGCTGTTTGAACACGACTTCTGTCTGAATATTAACTACAGGCAGTAAAACACTGGTTCTTTCACAGGGAAAACATTATAATTTTCTATTCTGATGCTGCAGCACCACACTTTACTCACATAGTACAGTAAGTGAATGATAGTGGTTTCAGTGTGGAGAGCACACACAGCATGGACGTTGTATTCAGTCTGATTTTGTAAAGAAAGAAAAGCGGACACATGTAATCCCTTCGCAGAGTAAGAAATCCCCTCTTACCCATACAAACATGTTCACAGTACACAGAGGTCTGGCTTCGTACTGCTTTTAGGTCATGAGATATTTTGCTAAACAAAGCTTTCAATGCTAAGGGGATTAGACTGGTGGGTGGCTGCATTCTGATAGAAAAGGGGAAAAGAAAATTGTGGATTCTACCCGCTGGGATACACGAAAACTAGATTGCTTTTCGACCAGAAAGGCTTAGATAGTAAACCCTAGACAATAGCTTCACATATCTCAGCTGGGCAGCTTCTGTGTCAGTAATGTGGGTATTCAGTTTGAAGAAATTAGATACTTTTTAGAGTGATATTTGATGCTAATAGATCACAATATTTTGTGCTGAGAAAGGAGGAATATTTCTATTTTTTCCTGTGCTTTGGGCTGCAGGACTGTGTTCTGTATAGTGATTCATCATGATTCAGTTGACCTTCTGTCATATAAAATTACATGTTTGGTGTCTAATACACTAAAGCAGGAAAACTGTAATAAAAGACAACATTTTAAAGGAAACTCTGAGCTCGTTTATGCTGAAAAGTGCAGGAGCACACACAGTTAACAGGTTTAAAGGTTATATATTGTTGTGTATGAGGAGTCTGGGAGTTGAGGCACTAAAAGATGTTGAAACACTGAAAGGATTTGAAGCTTGGATGATGGTCCGGCAATTAAAGGTGTTGGGGTGTCATTTCTGGAAGCATTTCAACTTTCATTTTAGCACTGAAAGCCTGTAGGCAGCTGAGTTATAGGTGATACAGGCGCTGAAGACAGTTGAACTGAAAGCTGAAAAGTAAAAGATGAAGCAACTGAATTGATGATGATGTCTAATGCTGCGTTTCCTCTGCATGGTCGGCTCATCTCTACACAGTCCTGTTACTTTGAAGCACCTCTGTGGAGGTTCAAAGTGAGTTGAGTCTAAACACTGCAGACCACTGATTGGTCTGAGAAAATCCTCAATAGTGCGACAAAGGACATCCTGCACAAACTCACAATTTCCAAATAGCCAAGCTACCATCAATAGCACCGCCATCTTTAATTCACTTGACCCAGATTTTTAAAAAAGGCAGCCCGCATACCTACGCCGTACACTATGCTGTACAACTGACAAAGTGCAGACGTTGCTGTTTTTAGCTGCTGGTGCAAAGATTCAGTGAGTGACATGTTGAAGATGATGTCATGAGATGCTGCTGCTGATCAGCTGATCACACTGACAGGTAACGGTGGAAAATCAAACAGAGAAAAGGACCAAAAGTGAGTCAAGTCAAACAGAGCCTAACCATGCAGCGGAAACTTGGCCATGAAAGCTGATAAAAAATGCATAAGCACTAAAAGCAGTTACACCGTCTGTTGTGTAAGGGACGGGAACTGTTGGACTGTCATTTAAAAAGTGTTGTAGATAGTTGAAGTGAGCACAATGGGAATAACTTTGCAGAATAAGCAGTTGTGGCGTCAGTAGTTGTAGAGTAAAAATCTGTTGAAGTGTAGCCGACACTTAAGGCAGACAGCCTTTGTAGTGGTTGGTGATTCATAATGATTCACACAGCTTTCTGTCATATAATATTAACAGGGTGAGTGGAGTTTAGCATATCCCTGTCAGGGTGGAGGAAGTTATATTTGTTCATGTAAACTGTACTGACGTGGAATACTTGTTTATGGTTTTACGCAGACTTTAAATGATACGTAGGACAACATCAAAAGGAAGGTTTGGATTGTTTTCCTACAGTTTTCTATTGGATGTGGCCCAAAAACACAGTTTTGTCATGAGTATTGTGTATATTGTAGGTTTTCCTTGACTCACACACAGGTAGAGTCTAATGTATCATTACCCATGAGGTAAATAATGAATTTATGGTTATAGTTTCATCCAGCAGCGTGTTCTTTGTACTCACCACTGCATCCCCTGTAAGCAGATTAGGACAAACCCAGAGAGTAAGGCTCACATTTCACACAGAGAGGAAAAAAAAAAGTCACCTGGTATAAATAGAAACTCGGCGTAGCCTTGTCTCTGTTACCTGCTCAGGTACAATGAAGCCACATGAGACAGAAAGAGGCAAAGGGCCATCAATTAAACAATAACTCAAGGCTGCCAAGATCCCAAAGTAATCACATTATCCTCTGGAGGAAGCTCCTCCATGGAGCCGTCAGCCACATCAGGCGCTATTTCTGTCCATCATCTAACCTTCATCCTCTTTTATTTGTGCCATTTGCAAACTACGCCTTCAGATGCTGATGATTATTATGTTAATTACATTATTGTGTCAGACTGACCGTAAACCTTTCCCTTTTGTGCTCAGTTGAGTTGCTGCTTTAGTATAAATCCTGCTGACAGTTTAATTAGCCTCGTAACTCAACACATATCACCAGATACCATAGAAGCTGCATTATGCACCATGTGAACAACATTCTTCTTCTGAATGGGTTTGCTGACATCAGCTGCATGCATTTCCTTCACCATCACCGTGCCACTATGATCTACAACCCACATGTGAAGATATTTGGGCTATAAATTATCACGTTGGATGAATATCTATCCGTGTGTGATGGCTTAAAATAGCATGACATAATCCCTGCAATGGCTCCGTGTTGGAGCAAAGCTGCAGGAACTGTCCCATCAATAACACTGACTAACCTAAGACACAGAGTGCAGCTCTCCAGTTACCTCTTGTAATGATCCTCAGAAGTAACAAATGAACACTGCGAATCAAACTAAATGGACTTCTGCTCCAGTGATTTTAGGCTTCAGGCTGCTGAACTGTGCTGAGAATAACAATGCCCAATGTAGTAATTGTGAATAGTTTTAGAGCAGATACAGGATTATATTCAAAAGCCTGCTGGTGGCTACAGGAAGTTAAATGAGGACAGTCAGCATGATGAGTACTCACGCTGCAGAGTGCTCTCCAGCTCGGAGCCAGCCTGCAGAAGGCAGCGGTAGCCCTCCATCTCCCCCTTGGACTCTTTCTCCGGCTCTCTCTCCTCCTGCAGTGAGGCCGGGCCCATTCCCTTCGTCTCCGGCACAGGATCAGGCTGAGGGACAGACGCTGTGGTGGGAGGTATTGACAGCAGTCCAGGCCTCACATCCTCTTCAGAGTCCTGTAGCCCTGCATAGTGTCATGGAAACTTGTGCCCACCTGCCTCTGCGGGTCCCAGTATCCAGATGGGACTGTTCCCTGAGGCTGCTGCTGGATCTTCCTGACCTTGAGCTGCATAGGGGGCCTCCACACTGAGCAGCAGCTACAGCAGAAGACCTATCCAAATAAGCAGAAAACAGTGGTGTGCTCTCCTGTTGCTGCCCAGGCTGGGTGTAATAAGCTTTTCCCCTCATACACACACACTAGTGCAGGCAGACTGTCCTGCCCTCAGCAGCAGTTACTTCAAAACAAACTAGGCTCCATCTGGCCACTGCTGTCTGTCCCTCTCTCGCCCCTCCCCTCTCTCTCTCTCTGGGTTTAGTGCGTCAGCTCTGCACCGAGCACAGCTCAAGAGTCTGATCCTGACACACTGCCAGCTCCCTCCCAACTTTTCCTCTCACTTCCCTCATGCTCACTTTTGCTGTTTTCTATGCCCCCAGCATAGTGCTGACTGTACCACAGTGGGCTGGATTGTTAGGCAGTCTGGCTGCCGTGTTCACGTCCCCACTTTCTGCAGCTTTACCATAATATAGATGCACACACAGTGGAGAATAGATCTATTGTAGACAGAAAATGAAAATCTACCGCACCCTCAGCCAACAAGTTTGGCCCATGCGAAGCACAGCCTTTAATACACAACAATCACATTCAAACAGAACAAATATGAAAGGGTGTCATTGTGTACATACTGATACACAGAGCCTTTCTCAACTCCCTGCTGCTAAGCCCACAACTACTCTGAATGGACGAGTGCTCATTAACAGCAGAGGCTACAGTGCATAAAACAGACATAAACGTATGTAAACCTCCTCTACGGTGACTCACAGTGCTTGATGTTTTCTTGATTTGAGGCCACACACGGAGCAGTGGGAGAGCAGCAGTACGGCGTCCTGATACGCAGCCACTCAGCTGATCCAGCTTAGCCTCTCAGCCATCTCATTACTGCACAGCATCTGCTTAGTGTGGTCAAATGCACACAAATACACACTCTCAGCCGCCCACACGTACACACGTCCTCACATCAGACAGAACCTGCTGACACAACCGTTGGTGTAACAGAGCACTAGTAGGCTTTGGATTATCTTCAAAACATTCTGCTTTATTACAGAAAATCTTCAGGTTTTGAACATACTAGTTTCAAAGAGGTACATTCAGCTTGGAGGTTTGGAGTGTTGAGGCTGGAGACCCAAAGGGCTGGAGGTGGCAAGGTGTCCCCGCTGCATGACGCAGGGATGCTGAGGTGCCTGAAGATGTCCACCTCCACCCAATCACAGACAGGGACAGCGTCCACAACCACTGAGCCTCTCGTGCTATTTTTTTGACATTTTGATTTTCTTACAAAAAGTGGCTGGAAAAAGGTTGCATTAAAAATACAATCCATTCTTTTATACTTTTCATTTAGACAGGCAAAACGTTAGATTCCAAGATATTTTTTTTTAAGCTCTGAAAATAGCATCTCTGATGTCACTTAAAGGTTTTATAATTTTTTTAAACAAAGCAGGCAGCCCCTCTCAGTGTGTCCTCGGCACAGTGCAGTCTGGAGGTGACAGAGTAAAGAACAGCCTCCTTCATATTCATCAGGAAAAACAAGCTGTCGTAGTAGAAAATGTTGCTGAAAGGCATGTGAATTTTTTCATTTGTTAAGAACAAATCAACATTTACTTTTTAAATCTCCATTTGGTGTTATGAGCCACTCTGCAGATGCACTGTCTCAGATATGTCAGGCTACAGTCAGTACTGGAGTTTTTGTTTTTGATCAGTGTGGTAGTAAACTACAAAATCACCATACTGGCAGACCGTGTAACACAAAACATAAACGAATCATCGGGTTAGACCAAAAGTTAAGATCACCTGATAAAAGGAGTGGCATTTTTTTGTATTCACAGGTCCTGGGAGTGTGTTTGGGGGGGCTGCCTGTCTTTGTATGTATGACAAAGACTATTAAACAGGATTGGCACGGGCTCACATCAGGGCTGAGTAACATACACTAACTGAACTGGCACGAAGCCGACCAATCTCCACGATAAAAAAAGATTTATGTAATAAAAGTATAACATTTGTGAGTAAAAGTACACTTAACAATAAATATGTCAAACAGACGATACATGTTTGTGGAAAAAAACAAAAACAAACAATCTTCAGAAACTGTATCTAAAAGTGTGAAATCATGGCATGTTTGAATGGAATGTATGAAGCAGAACAAGTAGGAAGTTAAAGGAAGGAACAAGACGGTCCACTCGGTCGTCCTGTCGGTCCGCAAATTTGACCCAAAAACCGACGGAGAGAGCTGGAGCGTGGAGCCTCACAGTGGCTTTAACTATGCTGACTCTGCAGGACTGGAGCCGATTATTTTTTACACTTCAACTTCAGCCTGCAGGAGACAAATAATGCAAACTAGATAATGGTTAATGAACATAAATACCTCATTTAGGCTTTAGTGCATGTGCGCATTTTTGTGTACAACGTGTGTGGTTATTGTGTGTGTGTCGTCTATCTGATATGTGCATGTGTGTGCTCAGGCATATATTCATGTGCCTTTTGTGACCTTCTACCTAATGAAGAAACCAGCTTCCCTAATAGTGCAGGAAATATCTGAGGGAACTACATCAACGAGGTTCAAGTAATCCTGGTTTTCATGACACACGGCTCTTTTTCATCCGGCACACACTTATGAAACACACACAGGCACACACACACACACACACTGACTTGTCACTTTCAGGTCACACTAGTGTGGACAGAATCGGGCCACCTCATCATCTTTTTGGCTTTGAGCAGATGCTTTCAAACATCTCTAAGCTATATATACACAGTACAGCACATATATTAAATTTCTCATCTTAAATTGACTCTTAAATTATCTCTGAGGTTGGACGATTTAGGTTACGCTCCGAGCAACGTTGCATTGCTTAACATCTCTAATCTATCTTTCAATCACACACACATACACACTTTTTGGATTGAATATGGCCTCCTCTATAAACTCCTCATATATCTTAGTATTCAATAGAAAATGTAGATTCATCAATGGAAACAAATAATCATCTATAAACCAATAAAATGTTCTAACAGTCTGAAATCACCTTCAGTAACTTTTCATCTTAAATGATTTGGACCCGTCGATGAGAGCATTTACTGAAACAAAGAATCTTTCAAAGAATAAAGCGAAATTGCCGTGAAGTAGAATAACCGTTTAAAGTGTAACCGTTGGAGTGAATGAGATCGTTACCTCTTAATTAAAAACTCTGGCGATTACAGTGACTGAACATCAGTGGAGTGAAGCGTTCTTTCGAGCCTTCTTTCATGCAGGTGAACCATTCTTGGAGTGGATATTATTACTACTGCTTGTTAAAACACAGCAGTTGGATAGAGCTACTGACAAGGCAGCCGTGTATGCATTCATTTGTAAGCTAGTACAGTATTTTATAAAAGAAGTCAAAGAAAGAAAAGTCATGCCTGTCATCTGAGTAGATATTTTAAAAAATAATGCAGGGCACTGCTCTGCAGGCATGCGTTGGGGGGTTGGGAGCTTTTGGGGGTTGGGCAGAGAAGGACGGAGCAGAGGGACACATGTCAAAAGACTGCGAAACCCCTTTATATTCCCCCCCCCCCAGTCAGGACATCTCTCTTTTTCTTCTTATTTTTTTCCTCCTCTTCGTTCCAGATCAGGCATGATGGCAGGCGGCTCTGACCTGACTGGTACGGGACCCTGAAAGTGGCCGCTGCCACTGCTGTTGTGAGTCCTTGCTGCCTTTCACTCGCGCTCCTTCAGATGCTTGTAGGACAGTGGTGTGACAGCTGCGATCTGGAAAAGCACAAGCAGACACGTTTTTACTTCAATGTCCTCATCATGAGCTCGCACCAACAAGAGGAAGAGACACCTTGAAATCACCCAGAAATCATCAATCAAGACAATAAGCAGTGATTGTCAGAGTTGCACGATACATGAAAAAAACAAAAAAAAATGTAAATTTTCCAGCCACCAGAGAGAAGCAGAAATTAGTATGCTCCCAGTTTCAGCCAAGTCTACTGATCTGATGAAGCTCAGCAGGGACAATGAACAGACACAGAAGTAAATTAGCTTCGTCTCGCTGTCGTTTACCTGGATGATTGTAGGAGGCCGCCCTCTGACAGCTAGAGAGAATAGAAACGCAGGTTAAACAGTGACTGCTGGTGACCTGGTGCAACAGATACTGATGACCCTGGTCAACAGAGATGGGAAGGTGTGACATTCAGACCTGCCTACAGGGGCTGGACAAAAACATGAAAACACCTTCATGGTTAACACAATATCAAGTGCCCAACAAGGTGAACAGAAGCCCTGTTACCCCAGAACACCTGCCGAGCTCTTGATATTGTTGCCATAAATTAGGACTTTAAAGATTCTTTTGGGTGAATTGAACACAGCTTGAGAAAAGCTCAAACTGACTCTATAAAATATGTGGAGGTAACATCCAGGTCTGAAAATTGAAGCCAAAGTGGAAGTGGCTTCATGGCCAGCAGGGGGCAGCTACTGAGGTTTCACTTTATTCTATCATAAACAAGACATCATATCATAAATATACAGTACGTATACTGACAAAATGTATAACAAATGCTGAAATTGTGAAATATTTAAAACCCTACTTATTAGAAAATGTTATGTAATTGTGCTTTTTTTCACATCGATATTTTTTTTTTATTCCTTTCCAGCAGTTTAAAAATGTTAAATTGTTATTGAGCTGAGTTTTAAATATTTTTTGTTTTAAATTTCACATTTTCTTATACATTTCATAATGTCTTGTTAATTTATTCATATGTTGTTTGGCATTTTGGCACCTTTGGCATAAATGTATCATGAGATGTTTCCATTATTTTTGTGGCCACCCTCTTGAAATGCAGGACTGTCGGAGGTTAATGTCACATCATGCAGTGAGTTAAGCTAAACACTCACAAATGCATCAATTTTTTTGCCAAGTAAGTAAGCAGACGGTGACCACCAACACGGGTTTTGCACGTGCACACAGAACGAAAGGACCATCACCAGACCACAACGTTACAAACTGCACATGAATGTCAGACTGGGGAATTATAATCACAGACCAGCTCCGGTCAGAAACGACAACCCACGCAGACTGACACTGACACCTCACACTCAGACATCCCTGGTACAAAAATGAAATGGACTGAAATTAAAAACATTTAAAATTTGGTTTTTAAAAGCACATGCAGAGGGTAATATAAGCGGGGCTTCAAAAGGGAGGCTGAAAGGAGCATGTTTTTCAGGAGTGCAACATTAGGCCGTGAGTTTCAATTACATGTTTACACATTTTAACTAAAATGTTGACACAAGACTGACATGGAAACGGTGCATCTCTTCAGCCAGCCAATATCAGCTCACACAACACAGAGGAACACACTGGGTCTGTTTAAAGTGGCCTGTATGCCGTTAAGCCTTTGATTCTCTTGTTAAACTCAGAGTTAGGGACCAGAGAAGCTACACAGGTTGGCTGGGGGGGAGCGAGCCTTTGATTGGCTTACATGGCCTGAAGGTGGTCTGGTACCTGTTTAAATGACAGTATTGGACTCATCTGAAAAGGTTCTCATGAGCAGGGGCCTGGCTGAAGACCGGGGAGACTGGTTGCCCCCAACGCTCGACTGAACCGGCTTCTTCTAGAAGGGTGAGGCAAGAGACACCAATGACATCACTACGCTGACAAACACACAAACTTGGCCTCTGTCTTGCACACAGACAAACATAAACACAGGGAACAGACATGTACATACAAAGACTTCAACACTGGACAGGTGGACAATGAAAATCAGTCCTGGTGCCTTTTAGACACCTTTTCCTCGCAAGATTTTTCTTTTCCAGAAGCCTCGGCTCTACATGAATTGGTCCATATTAATTAAAAACTACTGCTCTTTGCACATTTTCTAAAAAGCACGTACAATAAAACGCACGCACAGACAGAATGCGTCGGCCTGCAGGGTTTGTGGTGAGGATCCAGGGTGAGGTTGTTGACTTGAGCCTCATGCGGGTAAGTTTGGGTGCTTTGTCGTGCTGCATTCACCTGACTTGACATGCGGAGGCAGCAGGCATTGGAGCAGCACAGGCAGCTGGGAGAAAACACTGACTGATACAACTGGACAGACAACAATGGAAGACTGACTGCACGTCTGGACACCCGGTCCTACTCCACACTGCTTGTGCACACACACACACACACACACCAGCCCACTGACTAACGTTCCTCCCAGTTTAATAAACATATATCTAAAGTCAAAGTTTAAAGATGGGGCCCTCCAAGGAAGGAGCGTTCCTTATAATTCACCTGAATTCTCTCATCTAATCTGTCCGGCCGAGTAGGGACTGTTAAAAGCCACAGAAGGCCCCCGAGTCA
Source organism: Serranus cabrilla (assembly GCA_903364295.1). Lineage (NCBI taxonomy): Eukaryota > Metazoa > Chordata > Actinopteri > Perciformes > Serranidae > Serranus > Serranus cabrilla. The sequence continues at coordinate 581,093 of CAFUXE010000124.1, read as the reverse complement.
CTTTAGAGGGTGAGGAAGGAGTCAAACAGTGGGAGAGGAAGGACACAACAGGTAGGAAACAAGCAAGACTGGCAGACACAGAAACTGTGCAGGAAGAGACTTGAAGTATAAGAGCTGACAGAAAGAAAAAGAGACCTCAGTCACTCCACGAGAAGCTGTGAGTGCTAGCGGTCTGCGACAACATGAAGATAGTGGAAGTCCCCGAGGAAGGAAGGCGATGTTTCATCTTTAGGGAGGCGGGTCCAGAGAGGAAGAGAGAAGAAATAAGAGGGTGAGACAGGGTCAGAGGAATGTGAAGAGCAAAGGGAGAGCACTAGTGAGGAAAACAACGCTGAAAAGGCTGAAAAGAAGAAGTTAAAAGGGAGTTCTTAAATAAAATGTTCATCATTTTGTTTTATAATTTACAGCATATTAATATTTAGACTGCAAAATCCTCAGCATGGCAGCTCCTGCACCTTCCAGTAGTTATTCTGGAAATTTCTCATTGATTCTGCAACTTTAAAAAGTGAAAGATTTACACTCAGAAGTAAGAAATTAAAACATTAACACCATGTGAAGTACATACTGAGCAACACTGCCCTCAAATATGTGCAAAACATTTGGTTTGGTTTTGTACTTCTCCCACATAAAACAAGTCTAGACACAATTTTAAAGTGTGGAACGCACCAAACAGCACAGCGTATGCCACCAAACATTTCCAGCTGCTTGGAAAACACATTAGCCTCATGGGGAGCTAATTGAAACAACAGAATCGGCCTGGGAAAGTTGTCTTCCAGAGGAAATGGGAGGGAAATCAAACTGTCCCTCTGAGATGAAATTGGAGTAGATAAGGAGAAGTGAAAAAAAGTATTTTCCAAGTCTGACCCTGTTAGTAGCTCCAGCAGGACAACAGTTATCTTTTGGTATATGCCAAATATAGTATATGTGTAAAAGAAAAAAAATATTTTCTCTTCATTTTACTTGTCTTAAAGTTGGGGGTGTAATTTTCTTCATTCACATGTGATTTGGAGACTAGCTGACCCCACCCATTACATAAAATGACGTTTAGACATTAGCTCATGTGTCATACTTGCTAGCAGAGGCCTTTAAAAGGATCAGGGGTGTGTGTGTGTTTGGATATCAGCAGGGAAAAAAAACTGTTTAAATTTTAAAAAAATCTGGTTGAAGGGAGGAAGCTGTTGGAGGAGGCCAACAGACAGTGAAGCTCCACACATACAGAAACTTCAGATGCAATCATATGTTAAGGATTTAATCTAAATCCCATTAATAACTCCATTAATGACAAGAAACCCTTGGGGAAAATCAATGGTTAAATTGTCACAATAAATATACTGAACATTTGTAAATCTGTGACAGAGATAGTGAAGGCAGATGAGTGAGAGAAAGAAATACAAGAGAGAGATTGAGGGTGCAAATGTGTGTGTCAGGCCATGTGCACGTGTGTGTGTGTGTTTCAGCTTTACCTGTCGAGCGTTGGGCCCGCGGGGCTTGCGGAACACCACAAGCAGGATCTCTGGCAGTAGGCTGAGCAGGATGAGCAAGATGATGACCAGCCAGGCTGACACGGAGCTCAGCATGTTGGCAAACACAAAGTACAAACGTTGCTGCCTCAGGAAAGGCCTGCAGGAGAGGGAACAGTTTGCTTTACACTGACTGAGAGCTACAGGGCTGAATGGAAAAGAAAAACAACAAATCTGCTACAGTAACTATGTTGTTATTTTGTCCTGAGTTGCTTTCTAACCATATTATTCCTCCCCAGAAGAAGCTGAAAAACACGTAGAAAGCCAGGGAGCCCCAGATGACGAAGTGGTTGATCCATGTCCAGTGCCGTGTGTCCAGAGCGAGCTGCAATGACAGAGAAAAGTCACCAAATGCACATGTTACATATCACGCCGAAGTCAGCGTTCTGCAAGACAAACACATTCATGACAGTGTGTCATTGCATTAGCAGTTTCACATAAGATAAATAACCATGAGGGGATTAGTTTACCTTAAGTGTGACAGTGAAGACAAGGACAGTGAAGACAATTGTTCCATATGACCAGTTGCCAAAAACCTGGATTTAAATAAGACAGATGAGCAAGTGTACTTAGGAGACAATGCTTAATCAAGTGATTTAATTAGTGCACAAATTTAGACGGTGAATTGAATCAAACCTGGCCGTTATCCTGCAGTGCTGGGTTACTGAACAAATATCGAACACCAAAGAAGAAGAGCAAGCCGTGGAAGACTCCAAGTAAAGTCCAGTAGAGGAATGGTCCCCAGCGCAACATCGCGTTCTTAGCGATCTCTCTAAAGAAAGTCAGGAAACAGAAAGACGAACAAAGTTAATATCATTATATAGTTTCTGTGTAAATTATTTCAACCATCAGAAGGGAACTAAATTTTTTTACCAATACCTAAACTTTTTTATGTTTCATGTAATCAGAGTCTAAAAGTGATAGTTCAGTTTTTAAGTGAGGTTGTATGAGGAATTTCTTTTACTTCATTACATACAGCGTTTGTATATTTTGTAAAGTCTGTACATAGAGTTTTTGCTTTCCTTTGTTTTGTTGTTTTGGGGTTTTTGTTTGTTACACATTGTAAATAATTGAATTCACGCTGCACTTTTGTAGAGGCCTGAAAAATAAATAAAAAAGAAAACACCACAGCTGACGACTACGCCATTTTTTTCCGTCCAGTTTGGGAAGATTGTTGGGTGAACCCCGTGACAAGGTGGCAGTAAAACCACCAGACTCCTTTGACAATAACAGTAATTTTACCTTGCAGAACATAAGAGTTGCCTTGATAGTTAGTTACTTTGTGTTATTGTGTGGCGTTGTTGTTTTAAAAAAAACATAATTACACAAACAAACAACCATCGAAGCAGTAATAAACCAGGAACCCCCAAGTTCTGCAAAATAAAATGACCGTTTTTGTTAAGGGAGTCTGGTGGCTTGAAGAAAACACAGATGGATGTAACAGCTTCAGTTTCCTGTTGGAAAAGGCTGTCTAAGGGTCTGTTATTTACTGAATCTGTGATGCCTTGTTATTGGGCTACAAATGTAGATTTACAGATGAGAAGAATGATATGTATTATAAATGACTGTATGGACCTGGAAATTTAATAAAAAGAGATTTTTTTAAAAAAAAGGAGGGGGGGGCTGTCTGAGGGGAAGGTCAAGAATTAAAAATATTCTGCATATAGTGTACACTTGGATTTACTGATGGCTGAAATAACGTTGCCTTTTCCTGCAGCCCCTGTCCAAATTGCATTGTGAGCAACTGTTTATTTTCCAGTTTATTTAAATTTTTCTTTTAACTTATAGAAGAAAATAATGACTAGCCATTCAAGTCAGTGTTTAAAGGAAGCATTTAACATCAGCAGATGAGCGAGTTCCCCTGTTTACCTGTAGAGGGTAGAATTGTCCAGCAGAACCTCAATGCAGATGTGCTGTTCCAACAGGCTGTAAGCCAGGATGGGCATAGAGGTGAAGCAGATGTTGTACATCGTCAGATAGGCCGCGTCATACAGGGGCTGGGGAGGATGGGAGCAGGAGGGGGGATTGTAGGAGGGGGAGGGATGGGGCAACCAGGGGTTAATATCATGGAGAGGACAGAACTCATACACACCATCATACTTACACATACAGTGTGTCCTTTAAGAAAGCTTATGTTCATTTTTCATGTATTTATGGGAAAATAAAATATTCACCCCCAGCCTCATAAATACCATTACATGAGTAAAAATCTTTCAAAAGAAAAAAATCCCTCTTAGATAATCAACAACTTACAGATATTTCTATGTCAGGAGCAATGAAACCTTCATAAAATCCCGACGTATCATTAATGCAAAAAAAGTGAATTTAATAATGTGCTTCAAACTGTAAACAGGTCATCGAATCAGTACCTGGATTTCTATAAAGAATTATTATGTCATTGTGTCTGTAACAGTGTGAAAACACACACATGCCACTATGGTTACATAATATCTAGATATGATGAACCACGGTGGCAGAACATGACACACGTCTGTATTATTCTAACAGTTCTGTGTCGTCTGTGTCAGTATATAAACATATCAATCAGAGCTCAAACATCCCGGGGGGCACTGAGGGAGGGACAATCTGAGGGAAAGAGTCTGGCATTCAGGAGGGCGAGGAGGTGCGGATTCAAGGGATTCTGCCTCCTTTCATGTTCAGAGCATCTTTGAACCTCAAAGGGCCTCAGGACATACTCACTTGCTGGGAATAGCCACAGAAGAACTGGTACAAAAACTGAGGTAAGATGAAGCAAAGGTTCTGCAGGCAAACAGAGAGAGAAAAAGCTCACACTGATGCACAAAAACATCAAAGGACACCCAGTGCATTCATGACTTCCTATGTGCTTATAACGTAATGACACAATGCACTAACCCGAGCTGAACTTAAAAAACGGTTTAATTTGTTAAGAGGATTGATTCTGTCAAATCTGTCTCACAACATAATGCTCAAAGTTAGTGTGTGGGTTTGTTTGGGAAATACAGGCTTTGCTGAGACACAAAACATCTTCTTAGGGTGAAGAATAAAAGGTCTGAAGTCAACGTGGCGTCTGCTCCTCCCACCTTGTAAAAGAAATATTGCACCAGATGTGCGATGCGAACATAGTAGAGATGCCCATGAGCCAACAGGAGTTTCTTGAGGTGCTTGAGTTTGGGGATGGCGTAGTCACTGTTCCTCACGGCCTGCCGACCCTCTTTACCCTTAATACCTGAAACACAGAGAGAAAATATCTCACACCACCTTCAGCAGGAGGTCACACTCGCCTCCGTTTGGAACAATAGTTACAGAGTGTGAGGTTTCTTACCGATGCCAACATGAGCCTCCAAAATCATGCTGACATCATTGGCACCGTCTCCAATGGAAAGGGTGATTGGGCTGCCTTTAGAGTTCTTCACCAATTTAACTATCTAAAGATGGAGCGAGACAGAGGGGCAAAAGTTAAAAACACATGAAACCAAGAAAATCACTCAATGACCACAGAGAAGACATTTCTACTATAAAACCCCACTTACATTTTTAGTTTTCCTAGTTGTTTTCGTTGAATCTTAACACATACGTTTATTGAGACCATGCCATCCAATGATAAGTGATTTCTTATGCCATATACAGGTCCACAGTAGGCCTGTTTTATATATTTATTTATCTACTAAATATGTATTTGGCATTCGCTTTCTGCAGTAAAACCTCCACTTTAGAAATATTGAAGTGTTTCAGTTTTGAGTCTGATGCTGCACCTTCTTCAGACTTTTGTTTGGGCATTTTTTAACTTAAATCTAAACTTTTCTTTTCAGTTCCTGTGTACAAAGCAGCTCTGCTGTCTCCAGTTCAGGGGACCTGCATGGTGTTTACTTTTGCTTATAAGGATCAACTCACATCTTTAAACTCAGTGGGAGAATGGGATTCATCACTGTAAAAACACGTACGGACAAATCTGCAGTTTGAATGAATCTGATGTAGAGTTTTTCTCATGAACAAATTTAGGAAGAACCTTTATTTTCCATTCCAAACATTTAAATTAGATTTTAAGTGATCGCTCTGACCTGTGCCTTCTGTAGAGGAGCCATGCGGCAGCAGAGCACGGCTGTGCAGTTCTGACAGATCTGCAGGAAAAGGTTCTTGTAACGACTCGAGTTGGATTCAGAGGAGGAGTTGAGCACCATCGACAAAGTGGCTCCATCTATGATGAAACCGTAGTCCTGGTTTGCTGAAGACCAGGACCTTGAAAACAGAACATGGAAATGGGGTCAAGTTTATTCATCAGTAAGATTCAGTTTGGTTAGATAATCACCCTAAAAGAGCAGAGCATCATTTAATAACCTCTGGGTACCAACCTGGTGACGCCCGCCTTCACCGGTGGTGCATCCTGCACAGCTTTCTTGTGGTATTCAAGCAAAAGCTCGTGCAGTCGCTCCTCCCGCCTCCTCCCTCCATCCTCCAGAGTACGCACTGTCAGCTCCAGCAGCTCTGTATTCCTCTGGAACAATCTGCACGCGTAACAGGTGGACTTTGCCGTCTCCATCTTGTCCCCCGTTAGAACCCAGACATTAATGCCTGCACCCTGCAGGGCCTCCATGGTCTCTGCTGCCTCCTCCTGAAGCCTGGGGGATAAGAACGAAAAAATAAGTCATGACACAAAAGATTATGACACTAACTCTAAAACTCTGGAGAGAATAAAAACGGCAACGGTTAAAAGAAACCACATCAGGGTTAAATTTAACGAGATCTGGTGCATTATAGAAGAGGGAGAGTGTTTCATGACACAGTACGCTTTAGGACACAAAGGTTGAGGCTGTCTCTGCTCAAACAGACGACACAAGGGACTGTGGGAAATGTGCTCCTAATTGTGACACACACATTGGTCACAACAATACCACTATTCAACATCACATGAAGTTCTCATAACCATGATCTCTTTGTCTATAATTAACATACCAGATTCCAGTGGAGGAAAAAGCACTCACTCTTTTATTTAAGTATAAGCTGCAATACCAGAGTAACAACAATAACATATACTTTGTACCAAGTAGTATTAGCGTTAAAGTATACTTACAACACCAAAAGTAATATATGTACCGTATATATAGTGAAAAGAAGTATATCACTGGATTACAAGTTGTGATGCATTAATGTGAAAATTACTTTTATGTTGTAGCTAAAGGCGGAACAACTACTTTATAAACTGTTGGGTAGCTTAATCCATAATAAAACATCATGACTTATTAGTTGATTTATATTCTGTATGTACAATCTTGTTCACATAGTAACTAGTGGGCCAAAAAGGTGTCAAACAACTGTAGTGAAGTAAAAAGGACAAAATGTAGTATAGGGAGTATAAGGATAAACATAAAACAAAAAATATTCAAGGAAAGAATCTCAAAATCATCCTTGATTACTTAGTTACATTCTATCACTGCCAAATTCACATAATCATATATAAATATTTGGGGTTGGTGCTTTTATTGTAGTAATTGGAGAAGACAAAAATAACACTACGATGTACATCAATTTATTATGAATATATTTCAGATTAATTGGTGCATACTGATGCACTTGTTCCATCTCTTCAGTGTAAGTTTATGCATTTTCTGAATTCATAAAACAGTAATTTGGATTGTGGAGCAGTACCCAATTTTAACCACAAGATGGCGGCATGAGCTCATAAGTACCCATTCTGGAAAAAAGGGACTTTAAGCTGTCACTCAAGAGAAATTAGATAAGCAACTTCAGGTATCTGGTGACACGACAAAAAGCAAGAGGAAGGAACAGGTAAAAAGCTGCTGCTGTAAAGAAAGTGTCGAGGTTGCATAAAAAATAGATAAATATTACAAAAAGGAGAAATGAGTTCATTTCAGCAAAACAGAGGCAATAAGAAAAAAACAGTGAGTCAGAACAGCACGTTTATGACACATTGTTTATTGCGAGCATCTGCTAACTTTTGGCCTCGCCCATCAATTTTAGGTGTTTTCCGAGATTAATGGCCCCCTAAAATTTTTGGCAGCGATCTTTAATGAGACGGAGCGGAGAGAGGAAGGACAACAGCAGCGTGCAAGATGATAAAATGCAAGACATTCGTCAACATTAAACATCAGCAGGTGTGTGGTTATGTTGTGTGAGCACGCACCGGTCCTCCACAGCTGTAGCTCCTATTAGACTCATGCCCGTCTCCACTTGGTTGTAAACAGCCATGAGCTTCTGTTCTCTGTCCTGCAGAGCCAGTCGAGCTTCCCTCAGTCCTGCATCTGCCTGAGCGTACTCCTCTGCACTGAGATATTTGTAGGCCACACACAGTGTCCGGTACCCCTCCTGAACAGCAAACACAACAGCACCCAATGTAACAAGAAAACACCACATAATCTGTCTTCGTTTCATTGTAATTTCAAATGAAAACCTGACAGATTATACTTTTAAATATAAACAGACGCTATTGTTTATGTCACCCACTGTTGCATTACGCTCCACATGCATGCGTATCCGTTCGACCTCCTCCTGTCTGACGCGGGGAAAGATGGAGGAGTCTGCTCCCTTACAGAAGAGCAGTGTATCACCTGGACACAAGTACAGATACACAAACACACAGCACGATGAGGGCTGAGGGCCAACACTAAATCACACAATGCAATAAACCTGACATTAATCACAAGCTCACCTGATTTGGATCGGACTATTACACTCATTCGCCTTCTCACAGGGTCAAAGTTCAACACGTGAAGCAGTTCATACCTTCAGGAGATACAGAATGGGACTTATAATAAAAGCTGCAGAGCAAATGCAAATATAAAAATATCAATAGATACTAATAACTGACTTACATTTCAACAGCATTGTTCCTGTTGAGGATTTTCATAGTTTTACTTTCAAGACCCAGAAATGTGAAGCCGTACCTGCAGATGGAGACAAATGTTCACAAATGAGCCCTTTATGTACTATATGAATAAATGTTGTAATATGGTGGAAAATTCAGATTCAGCCTTGTGCAGAATTTAATCCAAAGTATCAAAATACAGATTAAATAAACACAGTACAGACTAACAGCCCTGTCTTGTGATTGGCTCGCTCGCCCTTTACTTCCTGGATTTGTTAGAGGAACTCCACAATATATTCCGAATGACTCAACCTCTTATCGTGGTTATCTCTCACCTCATGGCACCCTTGACCAGAGCGACCTCATCAGGTGAGGAGGCGATAAAGCCTCTCTGCTCCTGCGGAGGATGGAGCACCTCTCCATCCACCCCTAAGCCGTCCACCTGGTCTGTTAGTCCGTCCCCCAAGCCTTGACCCTGGTCTGTGGACTCCTTCACCTGGACTGTGTGGCACAGACACAGGGCACGCAGAAACAGATCCTCCCGCTCCTAATAACACAACACAAACATGAGCAGCGTTTAACTTAATTCTGTTTTAGAGCTGCAAAGAATAGTCGACTAATTGATAAGTTGATCCACAGACAAATATTTGATAATTGACTAATAGTTAAAGACATTTTTCATGCAAACATTTAAAGAATATCTCTGGATTTTGGACTAACAAAACAAGACATCACATTGGGTTTAGAGAAACTGAGAAAGAAATTATTCACTATCGTCTGATATTTTATAGACCAAACAATTCATCTAGAGAAAAACAGGCAGATTAATCGCTCATGAGAATAGTCGTTTGTTGATTTAAAAAAATAATAATTTAATGAACATGTGACAAACTAAAAATTAATAATACATTTACAGCCGCACATGGAGCCATATACAGAAGCTGGAGTTAAGATTAAGCCCTGAATTTACAACCATTTGTCTAAATTGACTTCTTATCAACATGCTTGTTGCAGCGCAGCAGTGTGTGAAGTGTTATCAGACGCTCATGTCAGGAGCACACGCCCGCTCTGCTCCCCCTCCATGTTGAGTGCGTATGTTGACATGTCAAGGAGACTGTATGAGGATGACCTACGAAGGGTCTTTCTGAGCAGCGAGCTATGTAATGGCCATATGTTGCTGCATGTGTGACTTCTCCAACAGATGGAGGGACACCACAACACCCACCCTGCCAGCTTTCTGCTGCACTTTGTTCACAGGTCCATCTGTGACGCAGAATCCGTCCAACTCGGAGCTGGCGTCCCGGTACTTGTACTGGAATCCATCAATGCAGCACTCGATGAACTCCATGTTGTTCTGCGTGAGGGTGCCCGTCTTGTCTGTGAAGACGTACTCCACCTGCAGGCGGTGTGATAAAAAAATACATGACCGACTCTTCCAAACCCATAAAGATTCAGTTTCCCATTTAACAGGTTCCAACGATAAGATGAGGCAATTACTCCCAGAAAGAATTACACAGCATTCATCAGTTTAACGAAGCATCACCTTTAATTGAAGTAATCATCTGGCAAACCAAGTGTGACTGATCTATGGCAGCACTGTTTGAGTTGGAAGTGCTATAAAAGCAGGCGAAGTCGGGACAGCAGAGCCAATCTGCTGTTATTATATGCAGCTCTTTTTTACAGTAGCACTGTTCAGATTAGTCTTAAAACCTCATTTTGGTTCGGGTTAGCCTCACCTGTTATCTTGCTTTTTTTCGAAAAAAAACTGATATATTTTTGTAGCAGAGTTGCACTCTATAAGCAATACAGCATAGAATATTTTCTTTATTTAAATGTATTAAATTGGGGTGATTTATGTGTATAATTAGTTCCCTTTACATTTTAAATAATGGCATAAAGGTCATGTTGGATCTAAACACTTAGCAGGTGTTTCACACTACTTGTGTGTCACTGTATGCACCCCAAAGCACTAAATGTATAGTGCTGGTTGTTGTTCTATACATTAGCACATTAGTCATGGACAGTTATTGACAGTTCAGAAAAAGGTTTGGTTTTTGACGGTTTTTTTTTTTAAATGTTTGGTTATATCATCAAGGTCAGTTAGGGGCTGAGCCACAGGAGACATTATACATATATATATACATATATAAATATATGGTTATGTATATATATGTATGTATTACTTTGATTTAATATGTATTTCTCATTAGGCATACATATATATTCACGTCCCTGTTTACATGACCGTTCCTTCATTTTAAAATGACTGTCTAACCATTTATTTTGACTCTGCACTATTTAATGTCTTAGATTTCCATTTTACATGAGTCATTTTCTTTTTATACATATTTAATGATCACTGTTGAGGGAGCGTGAGATCTAAGAATTTAATTAGCAACATCTGCTTCCCTGTAAATGTTGTGCACATGACAATAAAAGTCGTGAAACTTGAAAAATAAGTGGAGTGAGCACCTGAATGTGTGTTCTGCTATTAAATTCTCCTTCACTTAATCTGAGCCATGTTCCTCACCTGTCCCAGCTCCTCATTGAGGTCTGAAGTGTTGACCAGTGCCCCCTCCTTGATTTCAGGGTCAAAGAAGTCCTTATCCCACGTGATGAAAAAGGATCCCAAAAACTTCTGCATCTCAACCGTCACATACATGGACACCGGAATGATGAAGTTGAAGAGCACCATGAAGGACAGGAAGTCAGTGAACATCTTTAGGTACTGTTGGGAAGAAACGAGAACACAGGCACATAGAAGAGTATTTAAACATGTATATCTTAACTTGAAAACATTACACTGTGTGTGCTATAGTTAGGACCAGTAGTCCATGATGGAAATCCCAAGGTTGCATCACAATGTTCATAGTTCACTGAGCGCTGAGGCTAAAGGTTATCAGCCAATGAAATGGACCATGCCATAATGCAGGTCTGCTTTGGCTGAGAGGAGTTTTATGAGTGTGGATCAGAAGAGCCTAGGGCTTGTAAAACACTTTAATACGATGGAACTGTGACCTCACAAGACACAACCACGAAGCCTCCAAGTATTTACCGTAATAACACAGTCCTTCAGGTACAGTAACATTTGCAATAAACATTATACTGTGTACTGATGTAATGCTATCAGGAACTATTAGCCACTCTTCTCCCAGCAGCAGTAATGCTGGGCAGGCTTTGTTTGTGCTGCTCTTCATGCACTTAACTCACAGTTCATTGCTTTGACAACAAGACAGGTTGCTAAAATATGCACTCACCAGATTGGTGTCCTTCTCTCTCTGTGTTTTCTCGTTGTACCAAGGCTCGTCCTGTCCGGGCTTGCTCTGCCACACATACTTCAGTGTAGTGCACACCAGGGCCTTGCTCACCAATATGCAAAGGTAAACCAGAAGGAAGGCATTGATAGACCTGGAAGAAAAGGTGGAAGAATGGTATTAACATGTGTTTTTACACCATCATACTTCTGATATGTCATCACATTTATCAACATAACAAAACAAAAAAGGGGTGAAGGGGCAACTCCGGTTTAACTTACATGATTTTTGACATGTTGTTTAAGATAAGATCGAACATATATATCTTAGAGAGCAATCTGGGTGCAAGAAAAACACCAAATAAACACTGGGATGTTTTTATCTGGGTATAAAAACTGCTTTATAGCTGTTTTATGGGAAAGAATTCTCCTGATGGAGGAGGTAGTTTAGGTCTTGTATTTTAAACTTGTTTACACCTTTTCCTCTACACTTACTTCTCCACAGCAGAGCGTTTCTGAGACTTGCCCTGGTAGTTGAGAGCCATCTTTGTCTCCATGCCAGTATAAACTGCAACACCTTGTCAAAGAAAAGGAGCAGAAGAAGAAGAAGAGGGATTAGCTTTTAAGCTACCGTCACTAAAATAAGTTATTGTAATAAAATCAATAGTATTTGACTCACCACATATTTTCTGAGTGTTCTTTAAAGTTGCCCCTTTCAGCAGGAGGTTTTCTGGGCCCAAAGACCTGCAAAATCACATCAGTAGATCAAACAGTTTAGTCATACATCCACACGCTCCTCTATTCCCTAAATGGAAACCTGGCAGGCGAGCTGGCATCCACTCTAAAATACGCAGTGACAATACACAGTATGACTGCAGTCTGGGCTTACACCAGTTCCAGTGTTCTTGAGAAGGACATTGGCATTTGTTTATATGGCCATTACAAAGCAGTCAATGATAAATGCCAGTGGGAGTGCTTTGGAAGAAGTGGCTGAAGCCATGCCAGCCTGTTTTAATTTTAATGCTTGTCTGCAATGAAGGATCAATGGAATAATGATTTGTTGGTGATGCAAAGGGAAACAAACGAGTGCTTAAGCAACTGTGTTTTGATTTTGCTCTCACTTAAAGTGGGCTCGGATGGTTGTGCGTGAGTGCGCTCACCTCACTGCAGGCTCCTGATCGTTTTTGTAGATGTGCATGCGGCCAACAAACCTGGAACGAAATCACACACACACTCAGAAGCTGAAGTCATTTGCAAGAAGGACATGATATTTGTTTTGCATATATTATTCAACCTGTTAGTACTGGAGTGGCTTTGAAGGTGAGGTATCCAAATCCATGCTCAGTTCATTTACTTAACAAAACAGTAAGTACTCAGGTGCAGAGAGAGTGGGCGCCAGTTAATTACTGGTCGTTAGCCAGCAACACGCTGTCAATTTTATTGACTCGAAATAGCAAGCATTTGGCGCCATGGCTTACTTAGCCCTAGCACGTCTCAAACAGCATTCTGATGTCTGGCTAAATGACAATATTTCTCCTCCCCGCCCTCAGGGGGAGCCAAAGGCTGCCTGTTGACTGAGCTCAGACTCCTACAAGTGAATAAGAATCAAATGAGCCGGGAAAAAACAAAGATTACTGGAGATATCAGGCCAACTATCACCATTCCTTATATGAAAAACACACTAAAGGTCACCAAACCTCTTCACTTAACAACCTACATGCTAATTTAAGAGGTACTTAGGATATTTTCCGCTGGCATTCAGTGAACCCATCGCCTAACAAACCACAGGCAACTCAAGCTTGTGGTGTAAATCTGTTGGGGCCACATGTTGAGTGCGTACTTGTAAAGGTCAGGCTGTGGCTGTTCACACTCGATGGTGGCGTTGAGAGATTCCAGATCCTTCTCCGTGTCTGGCACTGTGTAGTGTGTCTGGACAAGTGGGAGAGGCAGAGAGAGAGACAAGAGTGTGAGCACCGGCGGGCTCTGGTCAAGTGATCATGCCTTGTCCGACCCCTCACGCAAACACACCACAGGAAAATAGGAAGTGACCGACACACTGTGACTTATGCTCGTATTTTAAAGGAATCGACAAAAGAGAAACATTCTTTAAAGCAAGACTGACAAGTACAACTTCACTATCTTTGAAAACAACAAATATATAGGGAAATTAATTAATTGATTAATTTTCTGACGGATAACCAAACCTAATTAACCTTACCAGTTAAGAAACAAGCAGGAAACTGAGTCCCAGTTTTCCCCGTTTTGTGTCAATAAATGAATTTGACCAAAAGCCTTTTTATTTCTAAGTCCATTATCGTTATTCTGAATTATTTTGGCCACAATAACCAGTAAAAATCTGATATTGCAACAGCCCTCCTTATATATACAACATAAACTATCACTATAGCTAATATCATTTATTGGAAACCAAAAGTTTATTCTTTAAAGCAGAAATGTAGATAGATTCTGTTACGGATAAAGGGACAGCAGAGCGCAGCATCTTACTTTGTGGTTGGACTCTCCATCCAGACTTGCTGTGGTAACAAAACATGTGTCGTCATCTCGGCTAGACTGCAGCAGTATTAAATCACAGGGAAAGGTCTCATCTTCCTCCACCTCCACAACATCTCCAACCTGATCAAAGGGACACAACCAAACACCACATGTAAAGACTTTTCACAGTTTGTCTTCTCCTTCTGAGGCACCGGATCAGTCGGATCTGGCACGGGATGAGTGACAGAAGTTTAAACAATCACAGCTTTAAGTCATTTTACCACGAGGGAGCAGGAATCTAAAATAAACTTACATCCCTGCCAATTTCCTTTCAAGCTGTTGTGGCTAATTTGTTAGCAAGACACTTCCCACTGAAAGATATAGCATAAACTGAGCAACATGAGCAACACCACTGGTCAATATTCACTCTCCTTTTAGCTCTGGTTTAGTCTGCCAACTACTGACTAAAAAAAACTGTCTCTTTGGCTCTCTAAATGTTTATTTTAACTCTAGCCCATTTATCACCAGGAGGTAGCCTGCAGTGATCTTGTGTGAGCTCCTGTGCATGGAGCAGCTGTCCAAAGTCTTAAACAAAGCAGCAATGTTTTGGTTTTGACAGCTGGTTGTTACTTCTAAGTGGTGTCAGCAGCACTAGCAGGCCTTTAACACAACCAGGAGTCATTTGGTGCACTTCACATATTGGAAAACATTGTTTAATGCACGTTTAAGCTTTGAACACTCATAAATCTTCAAAAATACCGTTACCTAGAGCAGGCAGATAAGAATGCACTGGAGAACCTGCACACAGCACCCTGGATACATGAATTACCATCACACCCATGTTTGAACATCTAATCAGTTCAGCATACAGAGCTTGTTCTCCCCTGTGCATATATTCCAAACACAGTCATGCCAGGCTGCCAGAAGCTTCTCCTGGCCATGTCTCCAGGGAAATATTTATTCCAGTGGATGTGGCTGCTGAAAGGTACCTTGATCTTCTCACTCTCCTTCCGTATCCTCCGGCCTTGCTCGAGCACTTTCACTGGGTACTTGTTCACCTCGTTGTCTGCCTTGTGCCGTAGCCAGTCCTCATAGCCCTACGGCAACAAACCCAAATCAGAATTGCGTTATTTGCTTAGTCCAACAAAAAATACAGCATTTAGTCTCTGTGGGACAACACATACACATCAGTACACACTGGCACACAGTGAAGGTTTGACAGGACCCCTCACCCACAGCACGGGGAGAGTGTTAGACACAAGCGGCTCCCTCCAAGTCTGAGAAGTTAAACCAGTGCTGAAGTACCATGGCCCATGATAGGGCACTCATTGACATACTCAGAAATTGAGTTAAGTTTTTTGATATATTTTTGATTTTGTCTTAAAACTTTGACTCTTTCATGAAATTATTTCAGTTCATCAGAGTTACTTGTAACATTTTGTTTCATTGAAAAACTCTTGCTCAGTGTTCAGCCGTACTAAAAGAGTTCATTTTGAACAATGGAAACACCTTGCTAACCGAGTTAGCTTGTACTAGCAGTAAATATAGCATCCTTCCGGCTCGCGACTTGTTTTGTGCATCTGTGGTTACAAAACAACAAAATGCAGACGGCCAAAATAGTTGTCCACAAACCAATGGGTGGAGTCATGGTGGATACATCAATTTCTTTTTACGGCTATGGTTAGACACAAAGAAAAGTCAGTGCATACAATATAATCTTTGCATTAAGTATTTCATCATTATGTGGAAAAGAGTGCCTGCAGCAGCAGGATGGGATAGTGATTGTCCAGCAGAGCATTGGAACAGTATGCCATGAAATAATACTG
>CAFUXE010000124.1:538537-565164 GCA_903364295.1 Serranus cabrilla | reverse complement strand
TGGGGCTGCAGCAGCATGAGGCACAAAGCCTAGTGTAGACTTCATAAGTACTTAGATAGATAGTGATGGAGATAGAGAAGATGGTGCAGAGATGCAGCGAGTAGAGAGGGGAGACAGCAGACTGTGCCAGGCCAGAGCCGGAGCCAGAAAGCAGGATTACCGGGAAAAGGTGATAGGAGGAAAGAGAAAGTCTGGTTGAGTGATGCAGAGAAATGATGCCAGGTGGATGAAAGGGGAAGAGAGGGAGGAGAGGCATTCCCACGGATGGTCAGTTGAACTATACAGTTCACCTAAGCCTGACTAATAGAGTCGGGCAGACCGCCTTGGTGTCCCACTTCAAAGCCTGGCTGAGGGCGGTCCGGTGCTATCAGTGCGTCCCATATATTTTCAGAAGGAAGTCGACCCTCTATTGTGCATTTCAAAGCCCCAGCAGTAGACCAACTAAAAAGCCAATGCTAGAACAATACATCTGAAGCTGGGACATGGAAGCAACAGAGGCAGAGAAACAGACCTTCCCCTTGAAAATTTGTATCTCTGTAATAGACTTGCTCTTTCTCTCGCTCTCCCCATTTGCTCGCATTCCCCGAGAGCCCATTTTGTCTTCTTCCCAATCAGAATTCACCAGCGGAACACATTAATACAAGACCCAAGAGAGCATTAGTCACGTACTTTATACAAAAATCACAGCTAGGGAGTTATGAAGGCAGGGGGACTTATTATGTTAT
Organism: Serranus cabrilla; assembly: GCA_903364295.1. Classification (NCBI taxonomy): domain Eukaryota; kingdom Metazoa; phylum Chordata; class Actinopteri; order Perciformes; family Serranidae; genus Serranus; species Serranus cabrilla. Next base: position 564,439 of record CAFUXE010000124.1, on the reverse strand, counting down.
ATAGAGAGGGAGGAAGGGAATAATGCAACGAGAGATGATATGAGGAAATGAGGACACGGCAATAGCAATAACAATAACAATAACATGGCTATTATAAACAATCATCAGCCTCATTAGGAAGTGTCTTACCTGCTTGATAGCGGTTACTGTAATCACAAAAAATAATGGTAGGCCACTGGTGACTGGGCTGGTGGGGGTGTCCACTATCACCTATTGGGGAAAAACAGAGAGTTCAGAGAAATGCAGCACTCAACTGTAAACATAAAGCCTTCAAAGTGAAAAGCTATACATTGAATATATACCACTACAAAGTCTCACTGCAGCACATGTGTGTTTGTGGTCACAGAGGGAGGAGTGTGTGGTTTTTGTGTAGAAGATGGGGCAAGCCCTCTAAATGCAGGGTGTAGTCTGTTTCTGTGAGGCGATTCTACTGTTCCTCACATTTGTTCATCAGCGGGAAACACTGGGGAGACATTTACATTTTGGAAGGGAGCGAGGGAGGTTCTGGACCACAGAACTTTTAATCAAGTGGGCCAGGGGCAGAGTGCTTAATCTGCAGGCATGCCAGCACTTCTGTGTCTCTGCCAAGGCATCGGAGACGGCCAACACAAAGACTCACCTTACCTGCCCGAGCCGTGCGAGGGGGAATCTAGCATTCCTGTATGTGTGTACGTGTTTCAATTTTGTGTGTAATTAGAATAAGTATTGGACCAGTGATCAGGTAATCCCAAACAACCAGTTTAGGAGCAGCACCTGACTAAGGCTCCCAGCTAAAGCCCCAGCACACAAATGGCCTTGTGTGTTTGTGTGTTCCTTAAAACCATCATAAGATGGATTTAGCCTGGCATTTCTGATCCTGCAGAGAGCACGCTGCTGGTCTCCCCCTGAGCCGGAGTGCATTTTCCAGCACGCACAGACACGACACATCCAGCTCGTTGGTATTCTGACCAGGAGCATTACAAGCTGTCAGATAGACATCAGCTCAAGGAAGAGCAGGAGATGCGTTTTGAAGCAGTCTCCTGTGTTTTACTCACCTGTGCGTGGACTGAGAATGAAAGAAAACCTGCTGCTCGCCCAGTAATCACGGACAAACATGAACACACAGTCACATTCTGTACCCGCAACTACTCATGCACTCATAGAAAAGTACAAGGGCAGTGAGCTGCTACCCTACCCAAGCTCTACTGTGATTACAATTAACTGCAGGATAAATCAATTATAAGGCAGAGATGGACTAGTGCACATCGACCATTTGGAGGAGTGCAGATTCAGAGGAGAGTCTGCATTATATTTGTGGTGGTTGGCGATTCCAGTGAGACAGAAGAAAAAGTAATGATTCTGCCGCAGTAGCCTCAGGTGTAGAGAGCCGGAGGTGAGAGTGTTCGGTGCTTCAAAAGAGCGCTGTGTGTCCATGAGGATGGTATATGAGGCTCTGTGTTAAAGACTCATTACACCTTGCACATTGCTACAGGATATGTAGCAAGTGGATTATTAAATGCCTCGAGAAAATCTTGGTCCCGAGTTGACCCTGATCCTGTGAGCCCTCCACTGTTTGGTCTGTCCAGATCCTTAAAGGAGAACACGTCCCACAGATGTGATGAACAATGGAAAAAAGGAAACTGATGGTAAGGCTGGACTATATATTTGAAGAGGAAGTGGTGTTTTTTAACACAAGAGTGATTCAATTTTATGAACTTATCAGATTGTACAAGCTGTTTATTTTAACAAAGATATGATTTGTACAAAAATATGAATATTGTATAAAAGACCCTCTACTGGGCTTGGGAACTCTTTGGAAGCCTGTAAAAATTTGTTGCTGTATCTAAATAAAATCCAAGTTTTAAAGCTAAAAACATCCAGAAACACTGCCGACTTCTCTGGGCCTGAGCTTATCAGAGATGGACTGACAGAGTGGAAAAGTGTGCTGTGGTCCGATGAGTCCACATTTCAAATGATTTTTGGAAATCATGGACGTCATGTCCTCCGGGCTAAAGAGGAAAAGGACATCCAGATTGTTACCAGTGCAAAGTTCACAACACAGCATCTGTGGTGGTATGGGGTGTGTCAGTGGCCATGCATGGGTAATTTGCACATTTGTGAGGCCAACATTAATGCTGCAAGGTGCATACAGATTTTGAGCAACATATGCTGCCATCAAGACAACGTCTTGGAGTCTGTAGCTAATCTCTCCATTTAAAAAGTGTAATGTATTATGAGGTGCATAATACATCACCAGCTTAGTCATTATATCCACATTACTAATGATTAATAATAAAAAAATCCCACTGTGTAAATATTCTGCAGAAGCACAAAGGCAATCCTAAAACACTGCCTCAATATAAGTACTTGGTCAAAAGTATTTCGACATTTCATTTCCTCCTTATCGCCCAGCCCGAGGTGATGAAGCACTTTTTTTTAACCTAGTCCTATGACTGGATTGAAGGTTGGTTGATCACAGAAAAAGCACCTGCAGGAGGGATTGAGGACATCATGTCCCTCTGATGCAGCAGCCAGATGGCCAAACCTGACAAAGGGCGACCACGACACAGAGAGAATGCTTTTCAAAGCCAACTTTCAGCCTAAATGCTGCTTGATTTTGATTTATCTTTGGCATTTTTATGACAATTCAATGGAAAATGTTTAATAGAAAACTATTAAAAGAGATAAATGGTGGTGGTGTGCTTTTTTAGTATCAGTTCATAAACTGTGATTCTAAAAAAAACAAATTCTTTCATCTTGTGCTAAAATGCTGTGTGAAATCACACTTAACAGGCTTCACAGACATAACTGTATCAAGGACAGCCATCAATTTTGAAAAAAGCCTGAGGGTGAAAAATGCCCTTTAATGTGTCAATAGTATCATTGTTGAAAATACTGCAACAACAACCTCCTGAGAAAACTTAAACCTACACAAAACCTTCAGCTACTGTACTTCTGCCAGACAACACACATTTCTCGCAGAGCTCGTCTTTCACAGTTTACCCGCGCTGATTCACAACAAACTTCCAGATGGCCGAATACCTTTCCTCCTCTGCACCAAATGCAAAGCCAAAACATCTCAGCAATAGGAGTGAACTGTGTGCTGCTGCTGATGTGCTGGTGTGATATCAGAGCTGCAGAGCGGAGCAGCACAAAGCCCTCCATCTGAGCCGGGAAGTGTGTCAGAGTGAGCGACAGACAGCAGGTCCCCGGGGTCCCGGGGCAGCGCTGAGGGCCCTCGCATCCTCCTACCCCTTTGCCCTTTCGTCCCCCCCTCTCCCCCTTTCTCTCTTGCCCTCTCATCACCGTTTCCCTCACTCCCTCACTGCGCTCTATTTCCATTCGATCAAATTCAAGCAAAGACATGCAGGGCTATTTATAGCAGAGTGGTGCTTTTTTATCAGCCTGTGTCTATTTGTGGCACTCAGAAGTACAGAGGGCTTCCTGGCTGCTGACGTCAGCAGTGCAGCGCTGCAGAGAGATGGGTGGAATGAGAGAGAAAGGGGGGAAAGAACGGCAGAAAGAATGAGACCAAATGACAAAGGGAGAGACAAAAGGAGGGTAGGAACGAGTTGGAGGATGCATGACATTTGGTTTTGGGTAAATCATTTGCATGAAGCCTCTCAGGGGAAGTGAGAAGGTTTATTTCTGTCTGCGAGATGCGAGAGCAAAATGAGTGCACGCGGAGTCTGTGTACCTGTTTCTCGCTCTCATCCTCTCGCTCTGATATAATAGCGGGCTGCATGGGAAAAACTGAGTGGTTGGGATAAGGAGCCCCTCAAGAGAGGCTGGATTAGTGGAGAAACGCCAACCACGCTGCAGCTTGGGTAAACACCGTCAGCAAACCCAGGACACCCACTGAGTCATACATCAACACACACAAGCACTTTCACATACGTAATATGCATTCACACACAAACAGGCACTGCGCTGCACACATCGCACACTGATAATCCCTGTGTGTTCGTGGGAGTGATGCAAACATGCTTGGCGGTTTACTCCCACATAAGTGTTCTGCATTCGCTCACAATAATTTCACACATTAGATCACAACTGTCCAAACCCCAGCACCTTTGTGCATTAGCTGAGAGTCTTATGGAGTTAAACTGGAAAATAAAGGCTGTCAACAGTAAATACAGGTGAAAACAAGAGCCAGGGGGGAAATAAACACCGCAATTGATCTGCTATTGACTTAAGAATGATGGAATTACTTTGCGACAGCAGATATTTCTCAGTTTAGTACAGGCTTTTGGGAGCACTCACTCCGTGAGCTCATTCAGTCAGTATGTGACTAGATAGAGCACATCCCTCCTGAGCAGACCCAACACCAGCACCTGTTTACACTAGAGGGCTGTTTGCCGCCATAGTTTGGGTTACTGCTAAAAGGAGAGAGGTTAGTTTCCATCTCTACAGATCAGCAAAAGGGACAGAGAGAGAGAGAGATGATAGAAGAGCAAGTACAGATGCAAGCCACAAATCTTCTCTCTCTCTCTCTCTCTGTTGTCCTACACCAATCAACAACTGCCAGATCCCAAAGAGGAGAGAGGAGAGGTCACTTCAGAGCACAGCGCTGGGGAATACGGATGCCAGTCAAAGCATTTCAGTCAGCGCTCTTGGCCAGCTCACAGTTTCCACTTATAAGAATAGGGCACCGCACGCAACACAACACAAACTGTGACTGACATGTAAACGTCCAGATCGCTACATATGACCAACAAAAATCTAGTAAAATTATCTTTTCTTTCCATAAAATAGCAGAAGCAATGACAACAAAATCGATATGCAATAATCAACTATTGCACAAATATTTTGGGGAGTGCCCCAAAACTATCTGTTATTGGAGAGAGAGTGAATGTTGAAATTACAACAACCTCAATAACAGCTTGATCCTTTGAACCTTGTGACCTAATTATGGGGAATTTCCACACTGACATGTTAGATAAAAATAAAATCTACATGCTCCTGAGTCCTGGTGCTAATGGCCCATTAAAAATCCATTAATTGGCTTACACATGATATCACGGCTCTGGAATAATGGAGGCAAATGTTGAAAGAGATGAGTAACGTACAGCTTGTACTTTTATGTATTTATGCATGTGCATGTCAGTGTGTATATATAGATATTTTTTGTTATATTTTTCTTTGTTCATACCATAGCATAGCATACTTCCTTGCTTTAAACAATAGTTTTCTTAAAAAGGCCACACGAGACAGCGGAATAACAGAACAGAACAATATGTGGGATGCAAAACAAAGACTAGATCTGTTCTCCTAAAAAACCTCTAAAAAACACAAACTCAAGCCAAAAGAGAACTGATAACAATTTTGACACCTGCTTGACTGCACACACAGTGTACAGTTCACACATCCAGAATCTGTTTCACACCTGCCAGGCCCACATGCAAATGGACACACTTTCTCACACTCGTTTTTCACACAAGACACACACACACACACACATCCTGTAGGTCGGCAGGTTCTGAAGCCAAGTTGGATGAAAATACAACTCATTTAAATCACTCATCAGGCTAAACCCACTTCCTTGTTTTCTTTAGAAAGGCACACATTTGTTACACAACATCACAGTCACAGACACAACATGCATTTATTAAGTCATTATTTGACAATGATAAACAAACTCCTATCTTTGTTTGGGTTGACACACACACACAAAGCTTGTCCTCACCTGCACCAGGAAGATGATAAGGAAGTAGAAATTGGCAATTCTTCTAAACTGTTCAAACAGGTTCTTTGGTAGAAAGTTCCAAACTGTATACTGTGGGAGGAAAGAGGAAACATAGATGTAAGTCAAAGAGAAATAAAATGGGTATTACAGTTTGTGTTTGTTTTGTACTTCTCTTTTTCTGTATAATTTTCCCATTCAGGCATGATATTTTTCAACAGAATTTAGGGAGGTTAAAGGAAAGCTTGGCAAGTGGAGAGAGATTAGAGGCATTCAATATTCACAGGCTCTTGCATACGTGCATTCTGTCTGAGCTGAGCGGGAGAGAAGAGGGAACTTCAATGGCTTGAAGTCTCTATTCTTTGTACTGCCTGGGGAGAAGGCCCTTGGGGGACCACAGGTATTCTATTGATCCAGATTAGCGATTTATCTCCTTAATTTGGCTACCCTTGAATGCTCAGCCAATGAACTCATCAGGTTGGTTTTTGTGTGTTTTGTTCTTTTTTAAGTGGCCATGACTGCTGATACCATCGGGTCTGAAGCGACACTTTTATCTGCCTAAATCCCTGAGAGACGGCTCAACAATATCCTGCTGGTAACTTGGTGCCACACAACAAAGTACCAGGGTGAAAAAACATAAATACATGCACGTGCGTGCATGCACGCTTACACACACACACTCGCCCAGAAAGAGCAATAAGGCACTGTTTATGAAGGGGAATGTCTGCATGGGGATAGTGTTGAAATGCAGCGGCAGCAGAATGGCCCATCTCATTTTGCCAGAGAGAAAAGAGAGTGAAAGTAATGAGAAAAGGGGGGCGGCGGCAGCGAAGGGTGGTGGTGCAGTAGCAACGAGAGCAGGAGGGGAGAGGCGGAGATTGGTCATTGCGGAGTGCAAAAGCAACAGGATGATGGAGAGCAGAGGCATGGAGGAGCATAAACACTACAGCCGGGGTAATTAAAGGCTGTTTACCCTGACATACTGGCAGGAGCCAATTGATTGGCCCATCCTCACTGGGACCCTCTGCACCACTATAAATCCCACCGCCGTCTTACTCTCACACCGCTTCCTTCTTCTCATCACTTTCACCCTTCATATCCATAAGCAAGCAAGCAAGCAAGCAAGCTAGCCAGCACCTGCCTGAGCCTGCCGCTGACACAGGACTAAGGGGTGAGATTTAGGTGAGGGGGAAGGGGACTGTGGTCTATCAGAGCCCAGGGGGAAAACCACTGAATTGCCCACACTGCCAGAACATTAATAGCAGCCATGTATTTCACTGCCACAGCCAGTGCTCCCCTGACAGACAAATAATCGCTTTCCGTTGGGAGCGAAGACAAGCAAGTGGAGAGGCAGCGGGAGGAGGAATAAAGAGGGGAAGACACAGGGATGCTCGGGACTCTTCAGGAGTTCATTCCAAGTGTTAGATAAGAGGAAAAAAATGCCAGAAGGCAGGTGAAACATAATACGCAGAGGAGCGGGGGAAACAAACAGAACTATATGAATTTCATCTTGGTGTATAGCCACGCTGTGCATGTGAGTGTGTTTCTTACCTTGGAGGACACAATCCTGTTATCACAGAACTTGGGAGGGATGAAAGCCTCAGTGGTGGAAGATGACCGATGACCAACATAGATAGTCCTACTGTCAACTCTTCTTTCATCACCACCAAGCTGGAGGACAGAGCAGCGGAGGGGGGTGGAGATGGAGGAGAGATAAAGATAAGAAGAGAAAGGAAAGGAAAGAGAGGACATGTTAGTAATTCTAAGTAGGTCTCTTCACTTAAACAGGGATTAGACAATGAACAAGTCCCGTTAAATCTACCGAAATATAAAATGCTTATCATACAAGAAAAAGTAATTACTTGAAGGTAAGCCAAAATGTGAACCACTATCTGCAGCATGGGGGATGAAGAATAAATCAATGAAAACAAAAGACTTGTTCTATGGTGCATTGTTATTTCAGGTGCAGCAAATCCACAATGATCGCAAAGGATTTGTTGTGGCCATAAAAAGTCTTACAGTCTGATGAGGCCCTAAATTCCACTCATAGGTCAAGAATTAAGAGATTAGAATTTCTACTGTGGTGCAGAAAATTAAAAAAAAAAAAAAAGACTTGAAAAGCACTCTACAGTTGAGCACAAGCCAATAACTTAGGGAGGGGACAGAGAAAAGTATGACAAGGGTCAAAAGGCTAAAACGGTGATTGCGCGAGGACTATAACTTAATTTCTTCTCTCCCCGGCGGTCACTCATCGATGATAAACGAGTCATAAATGCAGGCAGGCAGGAGAAAAATGCTGTGCTAAGATTTATGGGTTGAACTGCCTTGTCGTGATGCAGATGGCGGGATGATATGTACACACACACACGCATAAGTGCACACACACACTCTAGCTAAATGCCTGACAGAGGAAAGACTTCAGGAGTCGGGTGAGGAGCCAGAGACATGCTGGACTCGCCTCAACATGAGGTGACCGGGACATTCCTCTTCCATAAAAGGCAGATTGGGTGAATCACAACGCAAGACAGGGAAGCCGGGACGTTGTATTAACTTTACTTTACAGGAGCTCTCCTGATGTAAATGTCACAATTACCAGTATAAATGACGACCCAAAAGGAAGCCAAGTAAATTGTCAGGTAGGACCTTTTCTTTTGGTAATTTATAACCAGTTCGCTGCACTGCGTGTGTAAAGTACCTGAGGCTGCAACTGCACATCCTAACTATAAAGCAGAGACATTTATACATAAACCTTTGTGAAATCTTTGAATATATTGTTCTGCAAAAGCTATCATGCAGTGTTTACAACATTAAAATAACAGTGGCGTCATTGGGCGCCCTAATGGCTCAGCAGGTAGAGTGTGTACTATCACAGGGGCGTTCACGCTGCCGCAGAGTAACAGTAACTGTATAAAGCCGCTGCATCCCATGTAAATGCAGATTGTGCAGTAATTTCCTCATGACACCAGCGCAAAATGCTTTGCCTTTTGGTGAAAAGCTCTTACAGGGAGGCTTTTTAAAGGTGCAGGCCCACTGGATGCAAAATTTTGTTCCCTTTCATTGTGTATCGGAGGCAACTAACTTCGCTGGCCAAAGCATGGGTGGAACACCTGGTGACACGCACCAAGCTGGCTAAGTAGGATGGACGCTAGTTTTTACAAATCCGTTGCATATATTTGGCAGGCACCATAAGGCCTTACCACAGAAGCCTGGGTCCAAGTCTGGCCCAGGGACTTTTGCTGCATGTCACCCCCTCTTTCTTTCCTGCCTTCCCTGCCTGTCTCTCTCACTATTACATAAAGCAGAAATGCCAAAAGAATAATCTTATAAAAACAGGCTTCATGGAGCAGTGCTTACAGTGCATGCAACATCCCAGGTCCCTTGAGACCTTAATTGCATGTCATACTCTTCTTTCTCTATTCCCCATTGCTAGACTCCCTCTCTCTATCATCCAGTAAATAAAGTAAACACCGCCAAAGAAAAATCATCTCTCAGTGGCTTCAGGTGGAACAGTCCTGTCCAAACAATGCTGAGTCTGTTTAAGAACGACGTGGTAATATCAAACTAAATCAGTGCGTCATATTCTTCGTCTTTACATGAATTAATCCAGCACACAAGCACACACATGACATTTTCTGTCCTGGAGAGTGTAGCCCAGAAAACTTGGCCTATGCTGTTCTCTCAATGGCCTCAATTTCTATTCCTGACATCCCACACACAAGGAATCCTGAGGCTTTGGGTGGACAGCCACAAGGGCTGGAGGATCGTGATAGTGACAAAGCCAGTATTCTGGATCAGCCAGAGCTACTACACCCAAATTTGCTTTCACCTCCTCTTCTTTCTTATCCCAAAGCGTGTTCCTTATCTCACCAGGCATGAGGACTACTCCCACCTCTCCCTAGACTAAATAAACATCTGGAACATAATACAGTGATAAGATCAAGTCCTACCTGCATTACCTGTTATGGGTCTGTCATTCAATGAGGTTCTCATGAATTAAGCAAAGAAAAAGAGTTGGAAAATGTCCCTTTTTTGAGGAATCTTAATATCAATCATCTGAGGTACTTATGGGAAATGATGTTGCTAACAGTACTTTTCATTAATGGCCCCTACCTCTACTGTTTGTTCATCATGTGTATATTTGTTCAGCCTAAATAATTTTATCATTGTATTTCGTGAAAAATCGACATTGCTGGTGCTCAGCTCAATATGAGTTGATGAGAGTTCTGTCTGCTGTTGTCTATATCTTTAAAAAAAAACTAACACCCATCTCGATTTTCAACCAGAGAGAAAATTGCAAAATTCTTCACTTGTATGTGGAGTGATGGAGACAGAGAGAGAGAGGGCACACCTGAGCAAATTATTTTTTTAATAAGCTTGTCTACCCTCGAACAAGCTGCATCTTGTAAGGTGGAATCCAGTGATATTAACTCGTATTCCAGTTTTCTCCTTGTTCCAGAGCCAACATTTAAATTATGCTGGGAAAATTGGACATGGCTTTCAGTGAAGCGTCACAGTCACAGTGAGGCATTTAGGTGAATGTAACTTGAAGATTTATTTTTTTTCCCATTAGCAAGTTCATGCATGATTCGTGAATGAGTCCAAAGTATTTTCAATAGGTTTTAGCGCACTACAATTCTAACAACATACCTCAGTTAGGGGTAATATTTTAAATGGTGATTGTAAAACGGCTAATCACACTTGAACAATAATAATAAGTGACAGTCAGAATCAGCATCTGTAAAAGCAGTCTGTGCATGTTTCAAACTGTTTTTCCTTCCAGCGGTCAACTTACGACCCTATCCACCACTTTTTAAATGTGGTTGTGCTCTTAGCTCGAGGACAAGTTGTGCAGCTATTACAGTGCTTGTAAATTATTAAGGTTATGCAGGCAGGGGATCTGCTCAACTAATACAAAGGCCAGCAACATGTGGGTTGAGGGGACATATTACCATGAACATCTGATCCTGGACAAGCGCCAGGGAAAGTGTGAATTACGGCCACCTGGACAGCGAGCTGCGCAAAGTCTGTTGCTGACAAGAGGTAAGATCAAAGAAAAGGCTCAAACACTTGGAAGCCTAATTTATGCATGTTGGGACAAAAAACACAACCTAGATAAGTTTATGCAATAATTTGCTCCTCATTAACAGCCAAATAACACAAAAAAGGCCAAATTCCTTGTCTTGGTTCCGAAATATTTCCCACCGTCTCTCCAGTCCAGACTAGAAAAGGGAGCCAAAAGGCTTACATAATGCTCCCTTATGCATGAGCAGCTATGTTCACACCTCAGTATGGCTGTCAAATCTACCATCCCCTACCCGCTCGGCACACACTGACACTCCTTCAGCAGGACCGGACGGACCTGGCTGCCAGAGGATGAAGGGAGAGTGGGAGGAAGAAAGAGTGCGAGAGAAAGGAAGTACAACAGCATCCAAGGACACAAGCACATCCAGGTTTTCTTTATCAAACAACAAGCAGCCCCCAGGAGGAGCAGGAAGCCAAATACACCCCCATGGACTACTTTGTTCATTTATTTGAATCAGATGCAGTGTTTTTGGCGGTTATCCTTCCTCTGAAAAATGCTCTCACATCCTCTACAAATGTACTAGCAACATTCCAGATATGCAATACAGCGAACAACCAATATAACATTTGGAGACAATGCAGATCCAGAAAAAGCAATCATGTACAAAGGGCTGTGCAGGCAAAAATATAAAATGCAAGTAAGGAACAATTTACAAAACAAATTAGCCTTGAGGCAAAGGACCTGCAAAGGACTCTGGCTTGTACCTTCAGGGGTACAGGTCAGGAAGTCAACAGCATTAGTTGGCTGGCTTCTGCTCGTGCCAATCTTTCACCTGTGCCCATCTCTTTAGGATTGATTATGCATAAGAGCCATGCTAATGCACAGTTTCAAGGTCGCAGGCCTTTCAGATAAATAAACACTACATCAACATTGATGCAACAACCTACATAAACAGGCACTGTGCCTGAAAAAGGAAGAGTTGGCACCTACACTCACACACACACATAATTCATGCTGAAAATGAGATTCTATATAAAATGAGGAAGTAGCCCATGCCCTGGGGTCCTACAGATAAGAAAAGAACCATTGAATGGCCATTGATTTAGTGGCGAATTCACTGTAAAACATAATGAGGGTCAGACCGTGAGGCCCACTTCATTTTTTACGTGATCGCAATGCTCATCTGAAAAATAGTGCGCTAAAGGCCAAACAAGAAATGCTAATGCAAGGAAAAATAGAACTGATTGCATTACCTATACCTCATTGTCAAAGGTCAAACAAAGCCATTCAATGCCAATGATGTTAGCAAGTAGAGCAAAAGTGGCCCAGAGTCAAGTGCCAGCATGTCAATAGCAAGCAGCAGACCGTCCTGGATGAAAAAGCATCGGCTTCAAAACGTGAATGCAGATCAATAAAGCAAACATACAAAGCTCAATTAATCTGAGCTGTGATTGCTCAGTCAGAAACAAATGGTGCATTAGAGAATTGAGTGAGTCTGAGACTATACATTAAATTATGCTGTAAATTAAATTATGCACAAATTGTGAACTGGGCACAGGATGGGACAGGGGGGATAGGTTCCTCACTGGGAGTGGGGGTAATATAAGACTGCATTCAGCCACTGCCAAACTCCCAGTGATGACTCGGGTCTGATGACTCGGGTCTGATGACTCGGGTCTGATGACACTGCGTCCTGTCACACCATCTCACTATTCAGTGACTATCTCGCTTTGTCACAATCTGCATGCTGTTAGCTGAACAGACACGCTGGGTACCACAAAAGTACAAGGCCATGCACACTGTAATGCAATCCATCACAATGATAATCTGACAGAGCAACCTTGGAAAACATTTTAAAATCATAACATTATACAGTTTGTAACTGACATTATCAGAGAGATGTTGTATTCTGGTTAACCCTCTAAAATGGGCAAAAAAGTCCATATCAGTCAGGCTCTAAATCTGAGGCTTATATTCCCTATTAATCCATCATAGATAGTGAAAAAATGGCCAAGAACTGTTGGAGCCACAGTTCCAAATAAGGCTGGGTAATAGAGTCAAAATCTTCTATTCAGATCTCACAAACAATATGTCATGATATAGCAGGTTTTCTATTTTACATTAGCAGGTTTTTTACATAGAGTCTGTATGAAATAATATGGTAAAGTATTTTTTTAAACTCCTGTGTAAATTAAAAAGTATTTTGTCATTTAAATGAGAACATTCGAACAAAATGAACAGTTTTAAGGGATATTATAGAGAGATACACACAACTACAAAGTGATCAGATTAAGAAGTTTGGTTTAACTACACTACAGTATAACCATATGCAGAATTATTTGCATGCAGGAGTCCAACAATATGAGTGAATTAATTCCTTACTTATGAGTTAGTATGTTCTTGTTATTATCAATTTAAATGTATCACAATACCTCAATATGATTTCATCACAATACGAAAGATGCCAAATGATCATACGTCACAGAACATGCATCAAGTAGAAAATAATAATTGCCATTAACTTGCTGTTGTTAACGTAGCTGCTCCAAAAAAAGACTCATTTGATTAACTAAAAATTAAATGAATTTAATAAGAAATGTGTTTTTTATTCACAAAGATCACCGCTCATCCAAGAGACAGTTCTCCTGATTAGTGTAAAGGTTGAACTTTAACCTCTGTTGGTCACAGATAATGCGAGTCACACAAGAATAAAACACGGGTTTCCTTTGACGTAGCCCATCTTCATTCACATAAGCATGTTGCCATTTATGGCCTGCAGGTCTGTCTGAGTGCCGTGGCTCTGGCTCTCAGGACTGCTCTGGACAGCAAACCGTGTTCTAATGATGCATCTTTAGTTGTTAAGCCTGGTGTCAAGGTTTAACTGGAGCGTGGCTCCGGCAGCATACACATGTATCTCCAGACGAGGAGTGTTTGCTGTCAGGCGAGTTAAACTGACAAGCCTCTGTAAGCAAACGGCAAATAAAGATGCTACCACGATGCGCAGAAGGAAAAAGGCGAGTGACAGCAGGTGTGACACCGGCACAGGGAATGTTATTTACCCTGACACAAATAGATTTTGAGGTCAAACAAAATCGATGCTGTAACTTATTCCTACAAAAGTGCTGAAGCAAATTGAAAAGAAGTGAGCCCAAAAGAATACACTCTGCTAAATCTCGTCTGCTCTTGCGGTTTGGGTTCGGGTACAGGGGAGAAAAACACACAAGCTCATTCAGTACGGAATGCAGGAGCTGTGCCATTAAGCTTCAAAGAAATCCACTCAGAAAATCTACTTAAACACATTTAATGAGGTGTGAGGGAGCCGTGTGAAGAAGAGAGAGCACTGGGGACCTATGCTTGTACTTCTTTATGTCCTGCACGTGTACTAATAACGCTCTGCACTACGCTGAGAACGACAGATCCGTTGTTAAGTCCGTGTTCCTGTTTGACCTCCCTATCCATTTCATGTAATTCTCTGCACAAAATGAGCCGAGCTGCATGCAGTCTAATGTCTCATTCAGCTGTAGCAGCACATGAAAAGAGTGGGCTGAAGAGTGTGGGTGGCTCAGTCCTTTATCATATTCAACTACTTAACAACATTTGCTTCAGCTGTATCTTATCTATCCTATCAGGTTTTATGATGTTGCTCTCAGCTAAAGTGGATTCATCACAGGTCAACCTTATCTGCCTCTTAATGCAGTATATTAGCAGTTTCTCCTCTCACCACAAAGAAGAAAAACCATACGAGGGAAGGGCCCCAGAGGAGATCTATGACATTAGAGTAAGGCCTAAACACCAAATGATATTCTGAGAGTAATGGAATGAATAAATGCCTAACACCCAGTAAACCGTTGCAGGAAATGTTGATGACAACAGTAAAAAAACAGCCTAACTGCAACATAAAGTTGCTATTATGACAGGCTGAATAGAGTTGAGTGATGAATGTTTGAATGCAAGGGGAAAGATGCACGCGTTGAGTCAATGCTGTTAGTCACTGCAGTACTCTATCTGGCACTCGCCTCTCTTTCATTCGCTCTTTCTTGTCAGCCCACTTGCCTGTCCTCTTCCAGCATGCTCACTCTGTCTCACTAATTGTAACTCTCTCAGTTTTGATTACACATCCAAGCACTCATTGCCTAGGCTGCAGAGAATTTACAGAGGCTACATTGCCTTTTGAAGAAAATATAGACACACATTAACGTCAAACCAAAATTTAAAAGTTGTCACTTCAGTCACTACAAGAGGAACTCACCTCTTTGTTGCATTTCCGGAGTTCTTAATAAAGCTTTTTCACATGGGCTAATTAGTCTAATTTGAGCACAAAGAACCTTTGTTTTATTCAAGTGTAACAAATATTACACAGAAAATATAATTTAGTATATTTCAACCATCTTACATGATACAGTAGGACTATGTAATATTTCATAGCATTAATTATACTGCTTCTCTAGGTTAGAATGAGCTTCAGTCTTCCATCAATATATCTAACAAACATCATTACCGGGTGGGTGTAAATCATCAGTAAATTCTAAGTTTGTTTTGGGTTGGTTTGCTATAGAACTTGTCCATAGTTAAGGAAAAGCTGAGCCATTATTATTACTCCATAGTGAATCTAAAACAGGTGTTACCTCCATCATGCATCCACCAACACTTGGCCTATGGCATAGTCTGCAGAGCCCATGTCAGAGGCTACTCTCTCCTCTGTCCGCTGTTTGCTCACAGTGCTGAAAAGCCCCACAGAGTAATAATAGTCCAACTTGAACTGAGGGCTGATCCTAAGGAGCTGTTGTGGATAGGCAAAGGCTCATTGTTCTACTAGCATCCCTGCAGCTGTAGGAGACACAGAGTGTACTGTACCATGGGCTGGTACTGGCCTACATTACACTGTGTCCCTCGACAATGGGGAGGAGGGGAAACTCATCTAGACCTCGTACTGGGAGCTGCTTCCTCAATCAGTTGGTCGCCTCAAAAAGCCACAGACACATATTGTGCTAACGACTTTTGCAACACCGTAAGTCTGTTGAAAACTTTTAAAATATATAACAGGTGGCCGTGAGAACAGTCTGACTTTGGGGTGGGATGGCACTTTTGAGAGATACCAATACCAATTTTAGAGGGTAAAAATATTCACAGATGAACAATATGACAGCTGATATTGTGCATTTTTTAGCTAAAATTACACCTTTTCTATGTGGATTGTGCACCATTTTAGTACCATATGAAGGAACATTTACAATTATTATACAATGTATTGCACTGCCATTGTCAATCCTTAAAAATATAATAATAATAATTCAATAAATAGCTAAATAGTACATGTTTAGTATCAGTCAATAGCTGACCATTTAAATAAAGAGTACATTAAAATATAATAACAGCTACATGATAAATCACCCAATGCAACATTTCATGTATAACAGGTTTTGTAAAAAGGTTTTCATATCAGTGCATATCTGAAATAACATAGTAACAATAGCAATAGTTACCGATATGTCTGTGACTATAATAGGTCAATATTGGCAGATAAAATGGCTCAACCACTTTAAACGAAAGGCACCAAAACATTTTTTTACTTTTGTCTGTTTACAATGTAAATATAGATTATATTAATCATTTGAGGAAAATGTGAGCACTGTGAACAATCTACCTCAGCTACTGTTTGACACCAAAGACAACAATAAAGACATGTGAAACCCAAAAATGAATGGCTGGCAGCATTATCACAGGAAATGCATGTCACACACTGCTGACAGAGGTCTGTGGTAATGCATGTATCTGAAACACGCTGTTCCTCAAAATAGACCCTTACACAGACTAAATACAGGACACGAACGTAGTCTAAGCTAGAAACAGTTTTCAGGAGGCAAGTTATTTTTTAACTGGTTTATAGTCTTAAAGCAGTCATTTACTTAGGCTTTGGTTTTGCTTCAGAGATTATATGTTACTCCACCTTCACCAGCTTGAACTTTGTCCCCATAGCCATCATCCTCTAGACATGTTAGCTCATTAAGTCCTGGAGAGAATAACAAAAGTGGATAGGATTCTTATGGAGAAAACCTCCGCCACTTTGTGCTTTAAGACCGGAAAAAGTGAGCACATTTCGAGCAGCAGCCTAGTCACACTTTAATCTATAATTAAAGAGAATTTAAAGTAGTGTAGCCATAAATGGAGTATGGTTTTTCCACCCAAGTGCACATACTCTCTGTGCTCTGTTTTTGTGTGCGACAAATCACCAGATTCAGCTACTTAGATGAAGGTGCTTGATCCAGCTGCTTTAGTGCATGGGCCATAACTTAACTAAACTGCAAAACACAATGGCTTTCATCCCCCCCTTCCACCATGTCTGGCAGGGAGCCATGCAATACCAACAAAAAGGCATTTACAGTACATCCTAATGCTGACAAGCTTTAAAAAATCTCCATCTCAGCTACAGCCCTACTGATGACATTATCTTTAATAATGTACCGGGCTACACTGGCTGTAATTGCTATTCAATTAATTATCCTTAGACACTGCATACGAGGGCAGCGGGTCTAATGACAAAAATCAATGTGGCTCTTTCCTTCTTCTGCTCAGAGGGCACGGTTGATTTGGGGTTGGGTTTTCCTCACAAAGCTTTTCCTCCCACTGAACTGTGACCACATTAAAAAGATTCATTTTTCTCCCAGTGACTGAACTATACCGCCTGCCTAGCTGGGAGTTTGTGGTGGAGATAATCATTGTAGGCTGTTTAACCTAGGTGTTCATGCGAGCGTGTGTGGGAGGGGGCATGTTCGTATGTCTTCCAGCACTCGTTAAATCCTCACATGGACTTTGATGTGCCTCTTCTCTGTGTCAGCGAGTACCCTATCATTTCAGGTGACAATAAAAAAAAAACTGGGATGACGGAACATCACAGATGCTGGCGTCTCTCCTCCTCCCTCCGTGCTCAGACACAGAGAGTGAGACATAGACACAGACAAAAAAACACATCCCCCCACACATCTCAGCATTCTCTTCACATCTCACTGCGAATGCTCTCTGGGTAATGCTAGAGCTGGAGCATGGCACAAAAAAAAATCTCTGGATGAGCCTTTATACATATATGGATGACGAGGATGCATTTTGAGTGCCGCTAGCCTGGCGAGGATACGTGGGTCAGGAAAAGGAGGAGCTATGTGAGGAGAATTCAAAATAAATGAAGCAACCTGAATTATTTAGAGGTACAAACTGAGAATTCAACCTAGCTTTTAAAAGGAAGTGGAAAATTGCCACAAAAAGCCATCCATGGTCCCCATGTATCCAACCTGGCTCGCCCACTCCAATGTGAGCCGCTACAGAAGCCTGAAAGAGTCTGTCCATTAGGTGGAGAAAGAGGTGGAGAGGTGCAAAGAGGCTACAGGTCCACCCCCTGGTTTCACTCCAGTTTCTCAGGTTTGAGTCACGCAGGGCTTTCCGTACTCCCCCACTATATTTCATCAGCCCCGCTATCCCACAGCCGGCTGTTTATTCCTTCACACTGCCTCCCTCCCCACACTAAATATATTTATTATCCTGCTGTGTGTTGCAGATGAGCTCCTTTGGCTGGGTTTCCATTACTGGGCAGAGTGCAGGAGACCAAATGGAGAGAGGAAGGAAGAGAAAGAAATCAGAGTAAGCAGTTCTGTTTGCAAGCCAATTCACGGCACAAGACGGATGGCGGCAAAACTGAGCACAGCTCTAATCAATACGCATCTCTCCTAATCAAACAGCCCTGATAAATCAAATGGTCCCACATGGCTTGAATGGTCTGTGGCCTTCAGATGGCACTCTTAACCTAACTGCTCACCCAAGAGTGACGACTCTGTTCGAGGACTCTTGTATCTCACTGGTTAATAAAAGCCCCTAATATGTTTCCAACAGGTGTTATGAGTATATAAAAGCAAGACTGGCCTGAATGCAATAAAAAATACTATTTTTTTTAGCATTCTGAAGCACGGTAGGTAATGCAGCCAAGCCAAATACAGTAATGAAAAAAGCATCAGGTACATTTGACATTACAAAGTGCTTAGACGATTCATTACCCCAACACTTGCAGGTCAGATGGAAGCACTGTGTAGTTCAGCACCAGGTACAAAAACAGCCTCATTTATTGTTGAACAAAACATTTTTCAGCCTCCCCTGAAAAGACTGATATCAAATAAAGTCCCTGAATATATATTCAACCTTGTGTGTTTGTTTACGTTAGCACAAAATCACCTTAATGTGCAGGTGTGTGTAGTCTGTGTGCATGAACCTTTTCTGCACTTAGTTGTGTTAGAGCGAGCATGCAAGGCTGTGTGTACATTTCAAACCTGCGATTGCTCTTAGTTGACCTGAGAAACAGGTTTACAGAGCCCTGGGGCTTCGAAGGGCATTTGACATGCAATTTTTCAAACCCCTCACACATAACAACATCTCCTGCCAGTTAAGGGCCTGTTTACTAGTCCTCGGGTCACAGTCAAGTAGAGGCAGATCTCAGACCTGCAGGCCTCAGTGCACCAGGATGGATCGACCGGAGAGAGCTGGTGAGGAGGACAGAAGGTGAGGGGGAGCCCTGCTGAGAGAGGGGGCGACCTGAGTGCTACTGCTCCCTGAGCAGAGGCAGAAGGTGTTTGAGACACGACTGCATCCGCAAGATAGAAATTTACATGATAAACCCCAGCCTCCACTGGATAAGAACCCCCCCTCCCCAAAAGATGCAAGATAAGATATCCCTTTATTGATCCCCATGGGGGAAATTCAGGTGTTGAGTAAAAAAAGACTAAGATAATAAAAAAAGAACTGAGTAGTTAAATAAAGATAAAATGAAATAAAATTGTATAAAATAAAAATCTAAATTAGAACTACAAGACATCAAAGACGCTCAATGCAGTGGTTTTATGCCATAAACTAGTATTGCAAGCACATGAAAGTGGCAGTGAAGTGTAATACTTGTGTAATGTACTTGAACTCGCTTAACCCTACAACTTCTACAATCAGTGTGTTTGAAAGGCAAGTTTTCTCTTAAAATATTTCAATAACTTAGCCACGGAAGCCATGAATGCGTCAGCTGAGACCAGCAGTCATCTGACAAAAAAAATGTGACATTTAACCTTTACACAGAGCACAGGGGAGAAGACAATAGAGTTTGTAAGTAGAGGTTGTATAAATGTAAACAGCTCGATATGTATTGCATATGGAGCTACAAAGCTATCCTCAAAACTGAGAAGTACAGAATGTTTGGCATTTATGCCTATAAAAAACCCTTCAACAATTAACTCATAATCAAAATACTTGTAGGGCACTTAAGTTCTTAAATGGCTTTTTATTTCAGCACAGAGTTCTATTATTGTATTATCCAAACTCAAAGCACTTCCTTTATTGTCAGCGTGACAATTTCCTGCCTTTGTGCAGAGAGGAAGAGCACCTGTCAAGCTTCATTGTACTTCATTACTGAGCTACAGTACTACAACAGAGTCAAAATATAAGGCAGAAACTTCACACGTGTGATTTCAGCCGAGCTAAAGAGTGGGAGGAGGCCTTCTGGTTACCATGGTGCAAAAAAAAAGATACCGAGGTGCTGCCTGGGTGATGGTGTTTTCATGTGTCGGTGCTGTTCTGCTTGCAGTCAAGGCAGGGGCACCCACAATGAATACTATCACATTTCCACCAGGCTCCACCTCTCACAGATCATACTGCTGCCTTCAAGGGCTCGAGCGAACATCAAAGGCAACTGTGTGATTTTGCATTCCTGTCAGAGCATTACAACCTCTGGAGCCCCCCCTGATGAAAAGCCCAGCCCCACTCGCTCCCACAGCCATCTTTAATGATTTTCCAAAGACACACTCATGGTTTAGTGGCACAGTGCATCATAGTGGTGGAGTCAAGTGAGAAACATGAAGCATCCTCGCTGCCTTGTGGTGTGAGCAGTCACACTCTCTCCCCTCCTCTCTCTCTCTCTGTTCTCCCTCTTCATGATGCACATGTACCCCCCATGGGGAAGGGGAGGGTGGTGAGAATCAGGAGGCAGAAAGCCAGAGCCTCAGATAACGCCACTGTGTGCATCAATGACAGTGTGGCTGGCTGCCCCGCACAAAATATTATTTACAGCTCACACTGGAGAGAAATTACAGCAGCAATCCTCTCCAGAAGGAGGAAAATCAGCTGACCTGGCAACACTTAGAGAGAGGCTAGAAGGAGGGTCAGGCACTATAATTATTATATTGCTTCCCCTTATTCACTGTCGGTATCTATACTGCTCACATAGCCTGTGGGGGATTCATCCCACTGGTGACAACAGGTTACTGCTGCATAAGAGGATGATAAAGAGGCAGTAAAGGTGGTTTAGCATTTATAAACCTGGCCTTGCGGATAGTTACTCCATTTCCAACTAGCCCACTCATGGCTGATTAACGCAAGAGAAGGGCAATGAAACCAATGGGTGAACTTTAAAAGGGTAAGCATTAAATTGACCAGTCGTGAAATATGATGTCAAAGCAGTTCACGCTGGCAAAATACCAACTTCTTATATTGAATAAATTTAGCGGTTGGATGCAAAGTAACATTTAAGCAAAGAGGGGCTGTAGCACTTCTACAAACAGCTATTATGCATCCCAAGCAGGGCTGCATATTGATTTTTTTGAAAAATCCATCAAAAACAGATATAAAAACAGTGGAAAGCTAATTTTAAATCCTTGGATATAAAATAGGAATGCACCTATTTGACTTTTCCCTGGGCTTTGGGCAGCGGTTGATACCGAGCTACTGATCCGTTACCAGTGTTTAATTCATAAGCTGTATGCCTCAGTGTGTGGAAGTGAGTGGGTTCATTCTTTCATGTGCAGAGCAACATCAGCCTTGAATTAATCGTCGCTGTTCTAACTTTGCAAAACAAAGTATAACATATAAACACATAGATATGGATTTACTGAATTTGTATTTTTTGTTATAATAATAATAATGCACCAGCAAAATGTTTTTATAAATAAAAAGATTACAAGTGGGAACCTGTTAAATCCAGCAGCAAATTGGTCAAAACTTAAACAGGAATTACAATTCCAGTATATAATGGAAAAAGTATATGAATATAGAATTGAACTGAATAGATTAGCCTCGTCATCAATACCTGATCCAGCTATTTAAGTCAGTATCAGGCCGATATCAGATATTGGTGCATCCCTGATTTAAAAACCCCATTTTTTGTTGATTTTCTGTCAATCCATTAATCTATAAATCATCCATTTGTTTCTGTTTCTAACCATAAAGGCTACATAAGGATATCTTTTGATGCAGGTCTTTGTGCCTTTAAATAGAGTGCATATTTTTAGCTTTTGGGACCCCAGAGATAAGCAGCCCAGAGATCTCTGGAGACACTCAGATGCTCTCTTAATAGAGCTTCAGTTTCTGGGGCTGTTTTACATATACAGGTGGGGCTCAGTGTACGTTAGAGGATATGTGGCTGTGAAGAAGGTGACTTTACATGGCGGCTCGTGAGACAACATGACAGGGGTGTGACCTCAAAGTGTAGTTTTATGCCTCTGAGTTAAGCTAACACCAACTTGCATCTGTCGTGACTTCCTGGCTGGCAGAGAACTTACCTAACTAGCAGTTAGCTAACTGGCTCACTAACAAGAGC
Organism: Serranus cabrilla; assembly: GCA_903364295.1. Taxonomy (NCBI): domain Eukaryota; kingdom Metazoa; phylum Chordata; class Actinopteri; order Perciformes; family Serranidae; genus Serranus; species Serranus cabrilla. The sequence goes on along the minus strand of CAFUXE010000124.1, from coordinate 542,143 downwards.
AATGAAGTGGGACAACAGCTGTTTCGTGTTGTCAGGCAGAGTGAAGTAACAGTTTGTTCTAAGTTTCTCACGAAAACAGGGCAAAATAAATAAAAATAAAAAAAAACAAGGGAGGGGGAAATGACTGGAAATGCCAAGCTCACATTCTTTCCTGGAGAATCACTGCAGTTAAAAAACGCTAGCAGGAGCAGCAGGATGTCATAAGCTAACAATGTGTGTGTGGTGTTGATGCCAGGCACACATACCAAACGGTTCAGCCTTCTCCGTAGCATCTTCTTGTGTTTATCTTCTTTTGATTTCGCAGCACTGGTGAACTCTTCTGATTCAACAGACGCCTCCGGGCTCTGCTTCAGCTTCTCCGGGGAATAACTTTACATGTATGTTAGTTGACCTGCTAGCTCCTTTAGCTATCTATTCTCTACTCTAGGGTTAGTTCTAGCTATGTGAAATGCCGCAGCGACGCTACATCGTTTCCATTTTGTTTGATTTCGGTATCTTCGCACCATTCGCATTCTCTCCCCCTGAATATTTTCCGCGTTGCGGTGTACTAGTCGCGCTTCCCTCCGCTCAAGGCTGAGACAGTCCCTGACATTTCGCTCCGTGCCCTGTTGCTTAGACTCGTACGAATCATTTGTAGCTCTCGAGACTGCCTCCCCGTTGACTCGCAAACTGCCGGCGACACACTATAAACTAACTTCTCCCTTCAATCCCCCGTGCTCAGGTCGCCTCACCTCCCTGTCAAACAATTTTTACTCCAGCAGCCACCCAGCAGCAGCAACCCACAAACGTTCCCACGTTCACAAGCTCCACCCGGGGAAGGTGCGGCGACTTTTCGCTCACGGTGTATTGTGGGTAATGTGGTCTGGAATCTGAGAACTACAATGTTTCCTATTAGGTGGCAGTTTGTGATTGCACTTCAAGGATCATTGAGCTTTGGAAAGAAACCTGGTATGAATGTATTCTCCGGGGGGACAATGCAGGAGAGGATTTCCTGGAGTGACAGCCCGTCCCTTATAATAAGAAGGAGGATAATAAGCTTTAGGTGGGTATTATACAAATATCTCAGCACAGTCATAAGATGCAGCTGTTGGGGAATATACATATATATAGAAAGGGTAATATTTATAATAATAAGTTTATTTGTATAACACCTTTCACACATAAATGCAGCTTCACTGTATGGCATTTAAAAAACCAATAGAGGCAACGTAGAGTGCTTATTAAATATACACAATACTCAATAAATAAATGTAGAAAAAGAACAATAAGAAGATAAAAACATTAATAAATGTACAAAGAGTAAAAGAAACAATTGAACGACAGGAATATAAAAGTAGAAACAGACTTTACATTAGCTGAAGGCTTGCCTAAATACGTAAGCTTTCAATTTATTTGTAAAAATCAAAAGGTAGTCTTTTATATATAAAATGTGCATATTAAAACATAGGTATAACCACCAGTAAAGTTGGTACACGATGAACTAATACTACACTGCAGCCTGTGGAAATATTACTTTGATTATTCCTCAACATGAATAATAATGAATAATCTGCATGAAATTAGCAAGTCCATTTGGATGGTGTTTCAACAAAGAACTAAATTATTCTCATCTTAGTATGAGAAGTGTTTTGTGCTTTCAGGTTTAACAGCTGCGACACTGACATCTTTCTCGAGAAGCTTTTGAAGGCAAATCTACACCAAAAAAAAGGCAATTAACTTTAACAGTTAACAGTATGAACACACATCAACAGATCATTACATAAAGTTGAGTTGATGTAAATTAGATCTGGGGCTAAAAATACCTCCATCTATGAGCTCCAACACCAAATGTCCCATCTGCTCTTGTTTTGTTTGCTTTTGATCAGTCAAAAGGGACCTTTAGGTGCTCTTTGGCTCAATGTTCTCAGGTCTAACGCAGCTTGTTGCCAACCTATGTGCACCTTCAAAAACTTAATTGGAAATAAACTTTCTCTGCATTTTGAAGTATAATGTTGGAAGCCTTAAATGAAATGATCCAGGTTTGCAGACCTCTCTGTCTCAAAGGTCTCACTTTTTACTCATTGCTTTATATTGGCAGATAGAATACCACATGGCTTTTGGTAGACTGGAATGGTTAAATTCTACTTTTCAACAGAAATATAGCCGTATTCGTGTCTTGTCTGCTTGAGTCAACACGTATAATGTGCAGATGTAGTAAGAAATGTGCTATTGCAGCACAAATTGAAGGAAAGAAGTGCAGAATAAGCTGCAATCTTGTGGAACAAGAAACAGGAAAGAGGAATGTCTCTAAGATCCGAGGTTAACAAAGGCCAAACGGAGCCTGATAATGAATAAAAATCACTGTTTTCTTTCAAATTTAGATGCAAAAGTCACAGGGATATTTCTTTACAATGGCCACTTTTAGCCTTTTTTGATTTCCATGTCTGGAAATATGACGTGTGAATTCTTGTTTATGTTATTCTGAGTCAAAAATTATATCTCTGAAACATTGTATAAAAGGATAATAGCCTGAAATGCAATACATGCAATGTGAAATGAGAATGGTGTTTAAGCAGAAATGTGACACTCTGGTGGTTCTCACAGGCTAATTTGTTTTTGTATGTGTCTCAGCAGGAGGAACCCATGCAGCTATTTGCATGTGGCAACAGGTTTGCATTTTTGCCTCATTGACGTCTTTCCTGTTCAGGACATGTGGTCATTTTTTTTGAGAAATGGGACAAGTGAAGTATGAGAGGAAGTTTAGTTATTGTGGGTTACAACATATATATATGAATTGATGATTTCAGAAATGATCCGTGCTCTACCTCAGCTAAGTGAGCGGTCACCATGAAGTCGTGTGTCTATCTCTGTGTGGTGTGAAGTAGCTCTGAACCACAGAACACAGGATGATCATGTACCATATCAATGTGGTTTCTGTTTTACGCTCAGTGGAAACTAAGACTTGTCAACCCTGACAAGAAAAACATGAGAACACACCCTTTGTTTTGCTACAAAATGAAACCAGTTGTCCTCCAAAGTTTAACAAGCAGGCAAAGCAGAATCAACACTCCTATTAATAAAATGACAGAGTAGATATTTCATTAAAGGTCATTAATTAAGATTGTTGTTTTGTACGTTTTTATATGTGCTTAAAAGCTTAAACATGGTGGCAGTTATTTGGAGCTTCATGCTGTAAAATCAGGTTTATCCTGTGAAAGTTAAGGGCTCTCAAGGTCAAAACATTTGAAAAACAAGCCTGTTTACAAAATGTGGTTTTAATACATGTGCCGAGTCCTGATCCACACACCCTCACTGATCATGATTGGGCCCAGATTGTGGCTACGCCTGCTGCTGCGATCCTGCTTGTCATGCACAACTATTATCACCACTAATAATCATATTTCATTATTATTATTACGTCTCTTACTGTAGATACCGCTGCTGGTATTTTCATTGTATTCTATTCACAGCTACTATTACTATTATCATTAGTCTTTATTGAATATTTTACTGCTGCTATTACAGATACTGCTGCTGTTATTGTGATTCTATTATATTCACCACCAACTCTACTACTAACATTAGGCACGGACATCATTATACTGTAAGTGCTGTTATTATTGTTGC
>CAFUXE010000124.1:524382-536916 GCA_903364295.1 Serranus cabrilla | reverse complement strand
GTATTCAAATCCAGAAGTGAATGCAGGAGGCAAGAACAACACAAGACACCGCGTAGAATAAATAATGAAGTGTGTCATGCATATTAAAATAATTGTATAAATTTAAAGGGAACTTAAATCATACTGCATACTATTTATATTATATGTCTTTATGGTATTTCAGTCTGGTTAGCTGTGTGCTCATAATAAAAAGAAAATATAAAACAAGGCAACAGCATGAAAATTATGATTTTATAGAAAAATAAAAGTAAGGCACAGGGGACGACAAGAATAATATATTTTGTTTTTTGTGTGAAATTTTCACTTAACATAATTTAATTATTTTTAGGAAGAGTTTGTGAACCTTTACAGTCATAATAATTTTTTAAAATATATATGAATGAAATCCGACAGCTGTGTGTGATATCCAGAGTGCTGCTGGTTCTCGGTGAAGTGTACAGTAGCAGATGAATTTGGTGGGCATTCCTTTACTGGTTCTTCCCCTGCAAGTCTCATTCGTACTTCTGAATTTAAACTGACAGCCCCTGTGGAGGAGTTGGGAGACTTCCCCAGCCATCTGTCTTAGAGCAGCCCCCCTCCGACACCCCCTTCCCTCCCTCCACGCATCCCTCATTCCCACACTGGGCCTTTGTCAGCAGTTCCTGTCCCTGGACTAGGCGTGGCGTGCGCAGAGGCTGGGGCGACCGTGGGTGCTTTCAGAGGCACCTGCAGATGGGACAAAGGGCCAAGGGTGCTGGGGCTGAAGACAGATTGATGCTTTGTGCACTGGGGCTGGAGAGAGAGAGAGAGAGAGGGAGAGAGGGAGAGAGAGCAAGGGAGAGAGAGAGGGTGGTGGGGGATAGTTAGCTGAGAAGTTTTCAGGGAGAGGATTTCTGGGGGAACACGGGTGGGTTGGGGGTGAAGGGGGTGGGGGGGAGGTCTGTCACTCCAGTCTGTGTGAGTCCAAGCTTTGGAGGACCCGGAGAGATTGACAGCTTTTGTGGACTGCATCTCTGCACAATGGTCGTGCTTTAATGGGCGGTGAAGCTAGAGTAGAGCTTTGGGGAAGGTTTGGAGGGGAGGTGGTGCTTGGTAGTGGTTGCGATGGTGGCGGTGCGGGGAGGCTGAGGGATGGGGGGCCAAAGGCTTTACTGCTTTGCTTGGTGGGGACCAATTCATGGGTATTCAGTCCAAGGCTCGTTATTCACTGAATGCATCCAGTGGAGGAATGCAGCAGCATCAATTAGAATGTGTTAGCAGATAGCAACGCAGGGAAGAAAAACCTTTCTCTCCCTTTTGCTCGCAGGACAACACAGTGCCACTATAGGAGGTGTCAGAGCCACAAAGCCTTTTTTGTGGGTCTCTCTCCATTACATTACCAGTGCAATATGTAAGGTGGGGACTCTTTTGATTTAAATTAAGTGGAAAAAACACTAAATCCTATTTTTATTCAGCAGGGATAATGGTGTTATACTCTATAAAGGTCTTTAACTACTTATGTGTGGCTTAAAATCTTCCCCAGCTCCCTTTTCACTCCACCTCAGTGTCTTACTCTCATTGGGGGCATTATATTTATTCAATGGTGGAGGGTCAAAGACAGACGGTTAAACAGAGTTGCTTGTAGCCTTAACTGCCGCATCACTTCTAATTGTGTATCAGTGGGTCAGTGGTTTGTTGTGTTGTCCCCCTGTAAGAAAGGAAGAGCGGATATGAATTTAAACAGTATCTTGTAAGGCATTGTTTGGAGAGGGCTCAGGCCACCACTTCAGACTCAGAGGGTCTTTTAGAAAAAGAGTTTTTTTTCTTCTATAACTTTCAAGACAGTGATATAAAAGAAGAGGAAGGAGTCGAAAACACTTTGATGGCGATCACATGTCGGGGTTGACACACTATTCTGTGTTGTGAATGTAGAGAGGCCAGCCGTACATGCCCTTCGAACTAATTAGGCTGCACTTAATTGAATGCTTTTTCAGGTTGCATGCAGCAAACACATTCCCTATTTGAAAACAATGAAAATAGCTTAAATTTCAATCAGCCGTGTCTCTTATTTTTTCACTAAAACATTCCGACTAAATTTCCAATTGGAGCTATTTGTGAGAAATTTAGAAAACAGACTAGAGGGAGAGAAAAAAAAAGGTTTATTCTGCACCGACTAACTTGAACAAACTGATTTTTCAAGTTTTCCATCCATGCACTCAGCATCCATTTTGTCTCCAATTTCCTTGCTTTTAACACAAGATGATACAGATGGCATGTGTGCTGAAATGGAATTGGGAATTTTTGTTCTCCTTAGGTTTAATGAGAACTAACTGGCAGGAACCTCTTGTAGAAAGGTGTAGATTTCAATATGAGCAATTATGCTTCATTTGAAGCCAAATGAGCCAAATTTGCATCCTCTGAAAAGGGAACCAGTGTTAAACTGTATGAAAAGTGCAGTAAATTGGGGCAAACATCGCAACGTGCAGAAATGCATCTCCGCTGTAATTGTGTAATTGTAGAAGGGCTCTAAATGCACAGCCCAATTAAACTTGCTTCTTCTGCAAGGCAAAGAATTGGCAGGTTATTATGCAGCAAAGTATCAGCACATTTAAATAGCTGCCTCCCTCATGGGTGGGGATGGAGGGTGGGATCATTTGCAGCAAAATGGAATATCTGATCAAATATGGACAGATGTCTTCATACATGTGGAGCGGCTGTGAATTGGATTGGAAGAGGCAAGATGGATGGATGGCCTCCTCTAAGAGATAGAGCTTCCTGCCCTGAGTACCGAGGGGGCACAAGAGGAAGAGGGTGAGAGAGGGGGAAGGTTAAGCTCTCAGTGGGGGGAGACATTTCCCTGAAACACCAGTTGATGGGTTTCTCCCACAAAGGGTGGAGTGACGCAGTCTGCACTGCTGCAGAACAGCCTGGTCTCTGTCTGGATTAGGCCCTGCAGCGCACAAAGGGGAGCTCAAGTAAACGGTTCATGAATGTTGATTAATTGATGCCATTTTTTGCAGTGTGCCATGGAGATTTAGAGGGTAGGGGTGCATGAGGGAGGTTGTGAGTAAGCAGGGAGAGCCGCGATCTGAGGCTGAAAATGTGTTTTTGTGAGTCTATTTTTCAGATATGCAAATCTTAAATGGTTGCTATAGATCACAACCTGACACACAAGTTTGATTCATAACTTGTGCAGAGATTCCTTAATCTCCCCCGACTTCAATAAACACGACAGCTTTCCAGTAAAAAAAGTTCTAAGAGCTGAAATGAGCTGGCACGCTGTGACTATCTCTGCTCTCTGTGTGCTTTGACTCCCAATGGTGTTGTCAGATGTGCCCAGCTGGCACAGCGAGCAGCTCAGGTGGCAGAGGCAGCGGCGAGGTTCCCACGATGGGGTTTAGGGGTACAGGTGTGCTGGGAGAATGAGGGTGGCCCAGGGCAAGGAGGGGCGAAGCACTGGCCCATAGCCCACCTCAATGGAGGGATCCCAGGGGCCAACTCAATAGGCTGGGTTCCACTTGATGGAGAGAGAAAGGAACGTTTCAGCCGCTGCCCAGCAGGAAAGATCTGGTTGTGGGAGACCTCTTTCAGGACTCACTGTTTGTCTGAAGGCTGTCACAGCAGATGAGTACTCAGCAAACAGCGTGAACAAGGATTTGAACCAGAAAACCAACAGAGCCTTGACAATATTGTGATTGGGCCTTGTCTCTTTAGAGGGGGCTGAAAGCCGAATTGAGAGCAGTAACAAGTGCACATTCAGAGCAGGACGGGGATGCCTTTGGGTTGTGTTTTATGGTTTTGAGGCTTATATGTGGTGGATAAAGCAAAATCATGTTAATCTCCCTTTTCTCTCTTGCAAAAGCAGAATGGGAGCAAACCTGTGGCACTTTAATGGCCTAACCAAAGTCTTACAAAGTCATTGTTCTGTCTTGTTAAGTCAAACGTGAATGAGACCTCTGCAGTCAAAACAGGCGACGAGTTGGAGCATTCTTTCAAAATGTAAATATATGCACCACAACAATCAGCTACACTAAGTTTATTTATGCTATTTTCACCTTTTGTTGAGTGCATTGACTGCCATCAAAGAATGATTTTAATGAGCCTGCTGTGGCGCCATATAGGAGATATTTTACTGTTCTGCAGCTGCACCTGATGGTGAAACGTAACATTCACTGCGTCACAGTTACAAAGTATATTTAAAGCTGCAGCATAGTTTAAGTTGCAATCATGCCTTTGTGTTAGCTAAGGAATATTTCTTTTTCACCTACATACACAGATGCATGCATGCACCCTTACTCACTTACTGTGACTCACACAGACACACACGCACCTTTGCTTTGTCACCTGGTTTCTGCCCAGAAAGAGGGATTAGAGGAAAACCGCAGCTCATTCCAGTGAGGAGCAGAGAGGAGGGGGCTGTTCCCACTATCACACATACTGCTGGAACTAAACACACTTTTACTGCACTCAGGTTTTATAATATGAAGAGATATAAATTAAAATTTGGAATTATATGCAAAATAAATAATTCTACTTCTTATTTAATAGGTGGTTATAAAATTTAAAGTGTTTTTTTTTTACACTAACTGATCATATTCCTGATCATATTTATCTATCAGCTGCTGACAACAAACAGAATAAGGAGTCAGACATCAGATTACATATAAAACAAACCGATTATATGCCTCAGTTTTGTTTCCCCTCTGGCTCTGTATACATTTATCGACCTATTTATCCATTTGATGGTGAGTGAGAGGGCCATACAAAGAGCAATGTTGTCTTTTGGAGGAGTTGGGCTAACTTTGAAGGTTTCTGAAGAGAGAGGCTTGTGATGGAATGGGCCGGGAAGGACTGTGACTTCTCCATTGAGAGTGGAGGGGCACGCTGGATTAGCTTGATTTGCCTGTGAATGGGCGCTTTCCATTATTCTTGTTAGGGAGCTGTCACATCGAATTGAGAAAGTGAAAACCTCCTTTTATCAACCTTTTCCAAGTGAAACTGAACGGGCAATCAATAACTGAATTCAGGCCCAGGGGGAAAGTCAAGCAGAATGATATGGGGCTGTTATAAAGGGGGTATTTGTCAAATTGCTAATGGGAAAAAGCGGATAACTGATGTAATTTTGGCTCCAGATGCTGTTGAGTATAACAGAAAACTGAAAATAAAGAAATGAAGTCATAGTGGCACAAATAAAATTAGGTTTTTAGGGGCTGTTTAGTACGTGTAATAAAATGCTAATTATAATTGTATTACAACAATACAACTGCAACAAAAAGACACTGCTGTTAAAACTGTAACCACTGCTGATAACTACCACAAATATCAAAGAAAGGATTTTTACCGTGGGAACAAAAAAGTGCTAAAAAATATCTTAGGTTTGACAAATTAATAAACTTTTTTGGTACAAAGGACAAAAAACAGAAGAAATAAAACTGTAAGAAACTGACAGAATTATTAAGTCAAGTATTATTATTAGAATTAAGTGTTATTTTCCTACATTTAACCTAAATGTCAAAAGAGTTTTTAATTTGACATTTTTACCTTCATGGTGTGGTGATATACACATTGTTAAAATCTTAGCACAAAATGTGTTGTAATTTTATCACACAATATATTTATTATATGTTGATTCTGATCATTTTGCATCAAGTTCTAAATAACCCAAACGCTGTTACAAAACCAAACAAACCGGGAGTGGCTCACTTTTTATTGTACGAATGACACCATATTGTTTTGGAGTTTCATTATATTGACCTTATTGTGCCATTGTGCTTGTTCTGACACCATGATAATGCCTGAATACAGAGGGAATTATGCTCTGTATAAATAGATCCCATAGTCAAGGATCGCTTCAATTATCCCTCTACACATTGACAACATGAACAGAATAAAAACTAAAGCCTTAGTCCAAGCTGGTCTCAAGGCGCTCTTCAAACATTGTTTTGGCTATTGTTCGAGGGGCAGAGGAACATCATCAGCATCAATGGCAACACAGAAAAGAAATACATTCATCTGATACATTAACTGCTTTTATACAATCAAAGCATGAATTGAGAAAAAAGCTAAAGAAAAGTAATTAAACTATAATAATAGCTATTTTAAACTACATTATTAGCTCTTTTTTTAACTTTAAAGCTACAAATCTGTTTGTGTTTTCTCTTTACTTCTTATATTTTAATCCTGTTGCACTTCCCATTCTAAATGTTTCTAAGTGTTTACAGCAGTTTTCTATCATATTAAACTGCACATATTATCACGGCCAAGAGCTTCAACACTCGAACCATTAATCAACAAATTTTCTCATATTGCTGCTCCCAATTTTTACGCTGGATGGAGAAAATGAATCGGATCATTTGGCCTCATCAATCAATTTGGTAATTGATGTCTTAATCGTTATACAGTTAATTGAGCACCTTGATTGTTGCCTGTCATTGTTTAAAGTACCAGCCTGCAGCAGTTTGGGGGGAATTAGAAGGAAATGGTGTGATTTTTATTTTTTCTTTGCCTTACAATTAAATCCACTTTCCCACAACGCTTTAAAAGCAAAAAGGTGTTTTTCAAATGTGTTTTTCTTCACACTTTTTTAAAATAAAATTGCTGCTGTTTTGAAAACTCAAAAATAATGGTATGATTTTGCTGAGTGCCCCTGCCAATAAGAGTGTGTGAGGTTTTCATCAGCGTAATTGTCATCCATCCATCTTCTGTGCACAGTGAGTTGATAACAGCCTATGAAAAATGACTCATGGCTGTAATGAGTGTCTCACCTCTGAGTGGTAGCCACGTTAGCAGCACTCCGTGGAACAGTAATTCCCCATTTATTCCACTTCACTGTCTTTTCTCCACCTCATATACCCTCTTACCTTCACATTTTCACGTAACAAATCCCTCTTTTCTACAACGCACCCAGTCCTGACAGTAGTTAAACAGTAAAGGCCTCGGGCCAGGCGGCGGAGGCTGCAGAGGCCACAGGCTCTCCTATACACAGACTAGGTGTAGGATAGCAGTTAAAGCTCGGGGGGACTGTGGGGGAAGAGTCCTTAATTGAGTTACAGAATACTTTAATTACAACTGTTTCCCACATTCCTGCTCTTAACGCTTCACACACAATATGAGCCACTGATGGGGAAAAAAAACACCCAGTTCCATCCCCGGAGTGCAGCTGCGAGGCAATTATCATCAAGCACCCCAGCATCTGTGTACAAACAATCCCACAGCTGCTGGCATTGATACTGTACATGCAGGGAGGAGAAGAGAAAGCCCAGGTTGACCCCGGGGCTCCAGTATCGCCTCCAAGACCATGACCTATTCATCTGGGAGGTATTTGTGACACCTAGGAACACTCGACCTGCTTACAATTTCAAATGAGCTGTCACAATATGTTTACCGCAGTGTTTGCTCTGTTGGTATAAAAGGTATTAATGTTTTAATCATTATGCAAAAAAAGGAATCATTAGGAGCCGACTGTCGCATGAGGAAAGTGTGAATTCCCTCTTGGCCTAAATATTCTTTTCATACAAGTGTAATTTGGCACCTCCTTAAGAAATAAGTTACCAGAGAAGGACGTATAGCCTACATATAGACACAAAAGCTTTAGAGCACTCTTTCTCTTTCTCCTCCTTTAACCCCTTAACACACTTTCACACCTAAACATCTGAAGATGTTTGTCAGTGAGAATCAGGCGCACATCGTGAAACGGTCACAATTTTAAACACACAGTTACTGTTGTGAAACAAAACTACTTGGTTGAGATTAGGAAAAATATCAGGGGTGTATATCAAAAAATGTTTCATGTCAATGTGTCTGTGTGTGCAGAAATATATATTTCATTATTTTCTGGTGACAGAAAGCTGGGACTTTGTCACTCTTTATACCATGTGACCTGACCTTTTCTTTTCCTTCTAGTCATAATTACTACAACCACAATACACATAAATATGATAATACCGGCAATGTACTGGTATTGATGCTAACCACGATATTTTTAAAATGAAATACTGATATCATGTTAATAATACACATAAATAATCCAGCAACTCCTAAAATAATTTCTGTTTCTTCTCATTCTCGTTCTGTTTTGTAGTTATAGGTAGAGACTCTTTCTACAAAGTTAAATATGAATTTCACGGATACCGTTATTATTGTTATATTTCTTTTTTTAAAATTACTTTATTAATCCCACAAAGGGGAAATTCAACCTCTGCATTTGACCCATCCTTATATACACACAAGTGAACACACCATGCAAGGAGCAGTGGGCTGCACATTTAAAGGTCACAATAATACCGTTACTGTGAATTGTTTGGGCATAATTGTTTGGTAAATATCTGATATTGTGGCAGATGTAGTCTGTACTTTTTGTCTTCCTCTTAAGTAGCTTTTATTTTGAAAAACACAAACACTTGTTCCATCTGCTCATTGAATTTATATGTTGTTTACACTTATTATTACACATAATCAAACCATAAAGTTTGTGTTTGTTAAGGCTGAATCTTTTTATCATATAGAAATATGCTACATGTTTTGTGCTCATGTTTTCATGTTCTTGGTATGTTTTGAAACATTGAGAAATGCATTTTTAACTTAATATAAAGTTGTGTAAGTTTGAACAATGCAGAGTTTGCAAACCTAGTATTAAAATGCATTTAATCATTGCATGTGTGTGTTTGCACTTAGTGTTAGCATTTGTGTGTGTGAGTGGGCTTAATGTGTGTGACCAAAAATGTGAGTGGGCCAGTGAGAGTGAGTGGGCCTATTTGTGTGAGCGGCGTGACTGAGAGGGCCACTGTGGGATCGAGGGGAGACGGAGGATGACTTTATGACACTGAGGGGACACGATCAGGGGCAGGGACACAGAGGGCCAGGCGGAGGTGGAGGTGGTGTGGGGAGAGGGGCAGCCCTAGCTGTCAGCTCTGAGGGGCTGCTGGAAGGCTCAGCGGGAGCCCAGCTTGGCCCCCGGGATGCCTTGTCACCACGGCGAGGCCCAGGAATGCACCGACACACAATGAGCTCCTGGGGCTCAGAGGGCACTCCGATTTGATAACCACATTAAAGTCCTAGCAACATCTGTTGGGGTGCAGGAGAAAGGCCTACTGGCAGGCTTTAACCCCCCGAAACTGGGATCATTAACCCTCAGCCTGTGAGAGAAGGGGGACAACAGCCCTCTATTTGTCAGCCGCCCTGCACAGGGCTGCGGGGGCTAATATTTTACCAAAAACAGCGTGAGAAGAGAAGCGGCCCTGGGCACCATGGAGAGCGCTTCTTCACACTTTACACACACATTAGCGGGGAAGTACAGTCTGTTTGTGGAGCTCACAAAATAACATTTGCATAGCCTCCAAAGTAGCCTTCAGCCTTCTGAATGTGTCTCCTAAAAAAAGTAAAACTAACGTTGTTCCATCAGTGAAGTGACTGCAAAACATCTTAGCAAATGTTATATTAATAGAAAGGACAGATGGGCATAATCTTGATGTCACGTATTACATTAAAGCACACAAAGATGTGTGGGTATTATTTTCCCCTCTGATTTGTTAATGTGCAGTTAGAGGCGAGGGGGCCAAGTTGATGGAGGACGGAGAAATAACAGGTGTCCTATCACAAAGACACGTCTCAGGCTCTAGGATGCTCTGGTGCTTCGTGGGTCAGCGCCAAGCCTCATCCACCTCCACAGGTTTCAAAGCGAAGGCCACCTCTCTGTAATGAATAATTAAGGAAACAAAAGGCCCCGAGGGGGTGAGAGGGTGGGGGAGGTGGCGGGAAGCTGTGGTGGGCCTAATGCAACTAGGCCAGATGCAGCGAGGAGAGCTGAGGTTTTTGCCCCTGCGCTTCATAGAAAACATCATCCTAAATGTATTCCCTGGAGATGAGGGTCTGCAGGAGGTGCCCCCAATGCACAGGGTCCTCAAGTGCCTCCACACAAGTAATCCCATTCACTGCAGCTCATTACATGGGCAATTAAGTGCTGGGGTGGAGGAGCGGGGTGGGTGGGGAGGGCGATGGCGAAGAAGTGTGTACGTGAGTGTGTGTATAGAGGGGTAACCATCATTGGGTTTTAAGGATCAAAAAAAGCCCCACCGGTCCAATCCCCCCTCAGCCGGCTTCGCCTTCGCTCGCCGAGCAGCCCCCTCCCAGCTCCTTCACCTGGGCTGGGTCTCTGTGGACACCTGCCTCTCCTAATGAAGATCCATGGCTTCATTTCCATTTCTGGAGTCATATCAGAGACTGCCAAGCACAAAACAGGCCTGTTTCCTCTGAGGCCTGGAGAGCCGGATAGAATGACACGGCTAAGTGCTCTGGCAGAGCAGGGCAGCTGCGGAGCCTGAAAATGGGATTTGGTTGGGGGTTCTGAAGTGGGGGGCTCGGATGGAGAGGACCTGATGTTTGGATTGGCCACAATGGCAGCCGTGTGCTACCTCAGCAGCTCCTCGGCACTAATGAGGCTTTCTGCGGAGATGGAGGAGGAGAAGAGAGGGCATGAGGAGGTGGAGAAGAGGAGAACAGAGGAGGAGTGTACCACTACACACCTACCTCACACACCACTCTCACCTCCTCTGCTGATAACAGCCACGCCAACTCTTGAAGATACACACCAAATATCTTGTATAGCACAATGAGCGCACACTGGCGACACACAAGCGCAGGTGCTGAGGTATAACCATCTTTGGGTTACTTGAAATCTCCACATAACATTTAAAGAAACATTATTTGCAGCATTATGCACCGACTTTGCTCCACAGTTGTCCAGGCTGTCATGATCTAAATACTTCTTTTTTTTTTTAGCAACTTGTGATTATTAAAATATATTGAAATGGTTGAAAGGAGGTGAAGAAATCAGGTCAAATGTTCAAATCCTATCATGAACAGATTAGTTACCAGAGAAATCTGTTGATTTTTATGTTGAAGTCTCAAAATTAAAGCTGCATAAACTCTTATTTTCTTAAAAAGAGCCTTATCTTAAAATGTCAGAGGTTCATATTATACACGGCCCATAGTTCGTATAATGTGGTAAATGTATTTACAAGTAATCCCTGTGAGCAATAACATTTTTCTCTACTCTTGTTGTTATATTTTATTTGTGTTGTACATTATACTGTTGTTTCAGATGTATTACTGCAGTGTTTGCATTACATTCAGTGCTACATGTAGCTACCAGCTAAGATCAGGGAATCCTGTAAAAAAAAAAGAGAGAGAAATGAGAAAAAGAAAGTTTTGGAACATAAAGGACATCAGCATGTTCTAGAAAGCTCATCTCCAGGTTCCTTTATAGCCCCCCTTTAAAAAATCATCTGATCATCAGCAGCCCTGAGCCGTCCCCAGCTCGCCCGGTTCCCCCTGTGCAGGGAGCGCGTGTGTGTCTTTCAGTACAGTGGTCGAGGCTGTGCTTGTTAACATGTTCTACCTCACTGACTCCTCTCAGCACCTGGGGGCCGGGGGGGCGGGGCCTCAGGGCCGCGCCAGGTGAGGAAGAGGAAGAGGAAGAGAGAAGGAAAACAAACAAGGTGACACCTCAGCCATATCGCAGCTGCCCGCTCCAGTGACAGACCTGAAAGGAGACCCGCCCACTTACCTCAGCTCATTTAATTCAGTCAACGAAAACAAACCTGGAAGGAAAACTGAGTCAGAAAGTGGTGCCAGAAAGATACTAACAGAAGGAATAACAGGGAACTCCTAAAAAGTTTTGGTAGGAACAAGAACAAATTAACAAAACAAAACATCTGCTAAAAGCTCCAGTCCATTTTTTTACACAGTATCTAAAGAGGCAAAGGACAAAACCAGATAAGTTAGCATTAAATATAGTCATAGACAGTGATGTAATGTTGCTACGATGGGCCACAGTGCACATTAGTTACTGGTTATGTAATTTTTGTAATTTTTTAAGTAACATTTTGCGTTTTCCTGGTAAAATAAAAAATAGTGCAACATGTAGTGCAAAGATAAATATGAATAAATAGAATACATACTAAAATGTAATGATTACAATTTTTAGTTTATATTTTGCACCCAAATCTTTCTATTGTATATTATATAGTCACATGATAGAATAGAGAGACTTGACAATGGAAAACATCATCATACATATTATCTAGAAATCATGATTGCATATCTGTTTGTGACTAAAATACCAAATTATTAATTGAACTAAAAATGATTTTTTATAGATTAAAGTTATGTGAAATATTTATAGTTTTTATAACATTTAACTTGTGACTGATTATGACTATTTACCAAAAAAATAAACTAAAAAAAGTGAAGAAAACCATGACAATGATGGCTTTGTTCCTTCTGGAGATTGTTTATAGTTAATCTCACCATTTGTAAGTTGATATGATTTCTTTATAAACAGGTGTGTTTCAGAGGTGGCAGTCTGAGTCAGTGTTTTTCGGCTAACACACTGTGTGAGGACCTGCTGTCTCAGTGCAGCTGCACTGTCTGTATTTGTGCCTCTGGCCACAGATGGGAGTGAAACTGCAGTACACCTGGTACAGTGCTTCAAATGAAGAGCGTGTTTTCGGGGCATGTTTAAATAAAAACAGATCAGATCATGAGGCATAAAGTTTTTCTGTTTGTGTGTGTGTGTGT
>CAFUXE010000124.1:501725-518950 GCA_903364295.1 Serranus cabrilla | reverse complement strand
TTTTTTTTTACTGTTTTTACTTATGAGGATAAAAGATAAAGTAAAGGATGCAAGTCCAAACCAAATTCTAACAAAGTGGGCTGCTGTGAAAAATGTAACAAAAAAAATATATCCAACTCAGAATGAGTTTATATAATTACAAAAACAAAACCTTTCGAGCTTGATCATTAAATATCTTGTCTTTGTACTGTAGTCAATTAAATGTAGGTTGCAAAGGATTTGCAAATAATTGCATTCTGTTTTTATTACGTTTTTCACAGTAAAAAAAAAAGCTAAAAGTCTTTAAAACAAACTTTCAAATCTCAAAAATGTTGTCAACACATTAAATATTTTTAATATAAAAATGCCTTTTAAAAGTATTAAAAATTCAGTTTAATCCTAAAAAAAAGGCTTACGGCGGTACTTATAATTGTGCAATAATATAATTCATGTAACAATGTAACAGAATGGGAGGAGAAATTTCCCACTATAAGCACTTTTCCTTTGGTGATTTACTGTATTTTGGTGATAAGATCATATTTGTTCATTTTTACATGGCTAAAACTCTGAATTCAGGACTTTAACTTGTAATTTTAAATTCTACTTTTGCTACCTTATTTCTTAAATTTCCTTCACAATATCTGTGTAATACGACCTGTTTATGACCACTCATTATTTTAGTACTGCATCATAAAAGTTCTGTTTAAAGTGACAGAATCTAAAAGAATATCTTTACTTTTTAGGGCTTCTATCACAACGTAAATCCAAAGATATCTACCGGAGCTCGTCTGAAGTGCAGGGCTGCAGAGTGTCTAAGAGGGTTTGTTGAAACCTTCACATCAGTTTGAGTGACAAACACAGAGTCCCAAACCCGATAAAGCAGCTCAATAGCTGTGGGAGGTCAGTGATTGCACAGAAATAAGCCCTACATTAATGTTTAATTTATATGATTTTCCTGGATATGAAATCTTACTGATAAGCTGAAGCAAATTAAGTGGCTGAAAGGAGGGCCGTAAGCAGCTTGGTATTTGAGATCAGGTCTTTGAGTGGGAGCATCTTAGAAACCAATTACCAGACAAGAAATAGATCATTATTTTTTCTTAGAGGATTGGGTTGTGGGGATGTGGGGGGGGCAAAGGTGGTTGCTAAAAGGAAGGGAGGGTTTTCTAGATTGAGGAGGGAGGGCACAATAAAGACATAATCATCTACCCTCAACTTTTCCTATCCAACTTTCAGATTTTAATTTGCCGTCTGTGAAGTGGTACCTAATTTACTTTCGCCTCATCCCTTCAATGCACCATTGTTGCCGCTGCTGAGATTCAGAGCTTCCTCTCTTAGCTCACCTCGGCGTGAAATTGGTTTAATGAAGCTGAAAGGTATGGGGCTCTCACAACACTGTGGATTCCAGTGACACTGCTTGATCCACCCACCCCTCCTCTCCGTCCCTCCTCCCCCCCGTCAACCCCGCTCCCTGTGCACTCGCATTACGGTGACAATTTATAACACACCCCACAAAAGATCCCTATCTCACACATTACATCAGTGCATATTACTGTCCCTTTGAGAGCGCCAACTCTCAGGCTAACGCTGCAGGGGAAAAAAAAAAAAGTGACTGGCCGATCAGTTTGGGTATGTGGCATGCATGAGGCACTTCAAATTATCAGCCAATACCGGCGTTAAAACGGATCAGATACTTGGCTGGTAAGAGAGAGAGAGATAGTTTCAAAGTGGGAGGAATAAAAAGAGGTTGAGTAAATATGAAAAGAGGAGAAGCGAGAGGTACGGAGAGGTGAAACTAATCAGAGAGAAACCAGCCGTTTTTCTCCACCTCTTCCAATCTGACCCTGTGAAAGGTGTTCTCCTGTTACCTGTCCTCCTGGGTGTGGTTTCTAAATGGGAATGGGAAGGAAGTCCTGTGGGATTATTGTGTGTGAGTGTGTGTGCACGTTACATTAATATGATCCCCTTAAGTCATATCGCTTACTTCTTCTCGTCCCCTTTTAGGACAATCGAATGGAAATGCATCCGTAACCAAATATTCCAGCCTGTGCTGCTTGTTTCTGGTTTGAGGCCCAGTTTGGAGCTGGTAGAAAAAAAGACAGTGAACTGTGTGAGTGTGTGGAAACAGCAGGATATTCTGGCTAGCTGTGCCACAGGTGAGAATGATGAGCAGCTGTTTTCTTAAAGGATAGGCTCACAACTTTTCCAGTATGACCTGCCAAGTAAGTCAGCTGCCTATATGAACATTGAAACAGGTTTTACTTGCCGTAATCATTCCGCCTGGTAATAATGGCAGTAAAAAGATTATAATATGCTTATAATGTGAGGGATTAGGGAGGAAATCCAAAGTCTCCGTTCCATGCAATAACATATTCTCAAGAACAGGTTTGTATTGTATCTTATCAACTCAGCTTTTATGATTTCCTATAACATAATGTTTGCTGCCTTAAATACATGACATTGGCTGTTGTGAACACACTGTTAATAGTGTGACATGGAACAACCTGGTTAAGTTTAGACAACAAGACAACTTTTTTAAGGTTATAAAAATAAGTGTTGGGCTTTAAAAAAACTACTGGGTGCACCTGTGTTGGTGACACACATGAGTACGGAAATTTCCAATGAGACACAAACACAAAAGTTCCAGATTTGTGCCATCAATTTCCCCATGCTTCCAACTTAAAAAAAAAACAAACTAGGATCTTTATGCTACATTAAACTGACAAAATTTAGAGGGATAAGATAAAAATCAGTGCATTAAATTTGTTGGAAACATTAATTCAGGGTATAACCTTTTGTAGGAGTAATTCTGAACCATTTATGAGAAAAGGCTGAAAAGTTAATCTGAAGCTAATGAGTCTGAGCTAAATAAAACTGATGTTAAGTTACAGACTTGTGAGGATATAGTGCACTCTGTGAAAGTAAGAAATACATTTAAATTGAAGATACTCACCTGATTTGACAAATTATATCAAGAGTTTTTTTTGCCCTAGGAGTTTCATGTAGGAACTATTTTCTTTCTCTACAAGAAACTGCTAACAGCAAGGATTATTTTGAATAATCCGGCCATGATTTCTGGAAAGAGAGGAAAGTTTTACTCAACAGAAGGCTTCTTTATAGGGCTGATATCTTTAACTTTTGCCATGTTACACCAAAATGATCAATGATAAATAGCACAACATGTATGAGGAAAATATGTAGGAGGAATAACTACAACATGTATGTTTTCAGAGAGGCTCAGTGAATCTTTCCTCTGGCACAGAGAGGCAGAGACAAAGTCTGACAGAGAGAGAGAGACAGCTGAAAAAAGGAAGAATGAAAGAGAGAAAGAAAAAGAAGGGGAAGAGCAAGTTCAAAATCCTTAAGAGAAAGAGAATAGCCTAAGGAGATCAGGAAAGGGACAGGGCCGCCTCACAAAGCTTTCTTTACACTGTAATGACACGGACATTATGCTGAACTTTGGCTGCCGTAACTCAAAAAGAACGACCACTTTCACTGCTGTGGAGCTCCGGCCAGCAGCACGCACTGCTGTTTGTCTTTCAAATGCCATTGTGGGTGAGGCCACTAGTGTACGCACAAAGTGCCTGTTACAACTTTCTATTCACTGTGGGATTGTGAAACTCACAAAGGAATGTCAAATTACCGGCGTATGATTTTGTGCAATTTCGAATGTCCAACCATCATTTTGTCAGACGAGGCAAATGAGATTTAAACACTTTCTTGTTTCCTGTGATTTCATAGTCTCTGCGGCCAGTTTAGCGAGCACATAAGAGCGGTTATGTATATTCATGTAGCTCTCACACACACATTTCCACAGAGAGGACTGCTAAACTGGTGCATTTAGCCGCTTCCCAAGCTAAACCTGATCCGCAGAAGACGGACTGGGAGGATGAACAGAACCACAGGAGTGCTATCTTTTACAGGTAATTACTCAATTATCAGTAAACACTGTCGCTGGAGACACAATGCCACAGAGAGGATCACACAGTCCGCTGAATGATTCACTTCAACACCACAACAACATGCATTCACACAGAGGATAGCCATGTGAAGAAAGGGAAAAAAGTCATTACACCAACTTGTCAGTGCGTCCTTGTTTCATGATAAGCTGTGACATGTGCACTGAGATGTTGGTTTATTCCTTTAAAGCATAAAAATGCTTAATAAATCAGCTTAATGTACCCTCAGTTGAATTTATATAAAAAATAAAATAGTAACCTCTTTTAATAAATGCATTCACACAAACCAGCAGAGGACTATCTGACACTTCAGCTTTTCACCACTAGTGGGAGCTAGTAAACAGACGACACAAGGCTCCCCTGCAGGTTCAACCCAGGAAAAGTTCTTGTTTGAACAGAGTTTGGGAACCAACATTGATTTCATGGGTTTGTTTAAAGACACAGGTTAAGACTCAGACAGCCAGGTAGACAAACAGATAGATGAGTTTGCAGGGGTTAGGGTGTTGGGTTACACTGATGCAGGCTGAAAGGATGAGCAAACCCAGAGGCCTTTCATTGGTCTGCAAACATTTAGACAGAATTAAACAGAGAGGATGAGATCTGACACTGATAGGCTGAGCTGTGACAGAATGGACTGAGATAAAAAGAAAAGAGTTTTAAGGGATATTACATGAAAAGTATCCCTTTTTTTTAACTTTATTATTGCATTTTGAGGATACATCTTGTAAAATATTAATAGAAACTAGCACACAAAAAATAGGACTTTAGCCTGTTTCCACTCCCTTTTTTATTTAATTGTTATTATGGTGGGATTTCATTTTTTTTCATATTGTTTTTCAAATTGGATATACATAATATGCAACTTAATGGTTCCCCCAGGTTTCTCTCAGGCCTGTTATCCTGACAAATTCTCCTCTATAAGAATTTGCAGTAAAACTCAAGTCTGGCCTACAGGAAGTGATGTCATTTGAGGCTCCTGAGGGCCACGGGGAGACCAAAAGTAACCTCTCTCTGTCTATTTGATGCACTCTATCGATCATTCAGTCCTTTTACCGAAATTATTTCTCAGGTGTTTGATTGATTTGGTTAAATACTTGAATGTGCAAAATTCAGGCTTTGTGGCTACATTTGTATTTGCAAATAATGTGCTTGTTACTTATATGAACCATTTTCCATTTAGAAAACCATATAAAAATCACATTAAAAGAGTGACCATTACAGTTTAACATACTTATTAGTGCTTAAAAAAAGGATAAAGAATGATTTTGTAAATACTTACAACATGCAAATGGCACAAATTAAACAGGATGGCCTTTAACCTCTCTGCCCTTTTTATATGTATTATTATTTTAGGTTGTGGTTGTGTGAAAGGTTAGTCAGAGTGCAGCATCTTTACACCTGGAGCGTGAAACCACACACACTTAAACACACAACCAAGTATGGACACTCCATATGGTTTTACCTGCCTGTGGTCCGTGGTCATACACCTGGCCTTAAGCCACGGCCCAGAGTCCTTCCCTGCGGTCCTACACACTCACCACAGAGGTTAACACACACTCAGTAACACACTCTCCTCCGCTGAAGCGGCCCTGCAGGCTCTTCTAAATGTCTCCTGAGACAACCTGCCGTGAGGTAATGAGGAATTAGAGGGGAGGAAGGAGGTCTCCTGAAGATTTACAGGCTTTAACTCCTGTTACTGTCACCCAGGAAGAGCCACAGCCTGCAGCTATATCAATAACAACAACAACCACCTCACAGCTACCGGGAGGTTTGTAAAAGGGGGGAGGGACTGTGGACGCACCACTCATGAAAAAAAGCTTAATTTGTAAGTCTGTCACACACACTAACCTCTCAATGGTCTATTTAAAGCACACATGCAAGTTATTTCGGAGCTATTTTTACTCTCTGCAAGCATCCTGTAACCTCTTATATCCATTCATAACACTGATGCGTCACTCTTTAAAAAGCCCCGAGACTTTTTCCTCCACAGTGACTCAGCAAACCAACATTCCACGACTGCTCCTATATCACATACATACATACATCTCAGGAAAATGTTCCCACAAACCAACATGTTTTTTCCATCCTGCAAACTCCATAAATTCAAATATGAAGCCACATTGCCGATGTTTCATAATTCCTTTTGCTTCAAACCTGAATTCTGGGTACTTGTTAATGCATCTTCCTATAGACACTAAATCCACTATATGGCAAATTTGATTAAACGCTATAAAATACATAAAATGTTCAAACATTTTTCTTCTTTTCTAAGATTATTGAATAATCAATGAGATAATGCTGATTCTAATTATATTCTTTGTTTGTTTGTTCTAAAACAAATATGGATTTTAGAGTAGCAATTAATCATTATTCTCATTATTAATTAAGCTCACAATTATTTGATCATTTAATCAGTTGGTTGATCTGTATAAAATGTAAGAAAATTGTGAAAAAAAGTCCACCCCGGCTTCTTAAAGTCAAAGGTGAAGTCTTTAAATGTCAGTACAAATCAAAAAAATATTGACTTTAATATGATATAAAGCAGAGAAAAGCAAAAAATCCTCATATTTAAGAGACTGAAAAATCATAAAAGCAATTTTATTTATTTATTTACTGTTTTGCATGAAATAATACTCAATCGATGAATCAATTTTTGAAATAGTTGGATGTAATTTTTCTGTTGATTGACTAGTTTATTAATCAGGTCATGTGAGCTCTACTGGAATAAAGAAGAAAAAAAAATTGCACAGAAAATGTCAAATTACAAAAAAACAACAGCAAAACAGAGAAAAACAAGCATTGGAGCATTCTGTCGTGTGTGTGTTGTTGTTTAGATGTGCACTAACTGTACATTATGTACTATAGCATGGTTGGATTAGTACACTATGTATGTTCTCAACAAGCTTGTGAGGCAAACTTCTGCAGCCACTCCTCATTCCGGTTGCTTCTCCGAGCACCGAGCTGATAAATAAATAACTGGATCTCTCCGCGAGGCTTCATTTACTTCTACTTTTCATCACTTTTTCCCAGAATAACTCTGATAAATGATTCTCCTTTCTCTGCACGTCCTCATTAAGGTACATTCAGCAGCTCACCACCAGGCCATCAGAGAGTTTGTCAATAAGAATTTGTTCATAATTGTGACATTAAAGTAAAAAACCTAATGCTGTTATACACTGAGCAAATACACATGCACGTGTAGAGTAAACAGTGAGTTTTTAAAGCAGTTTTTCAGCTGTATGATGAGCGACAGGAGCAAAAACTTCCTCCTGATTCAATGTTATGGGACAAAAAAATGATTTATGGAGGGAAACGGATATTGATCAAACAAACCACACTAAATAAATACAGAGGAATCCTACAATGCGATGTTTGCTATGCTTTTGTGGTTACAGACTTCATGCTTTAGTCCTACTGATGTATCATCACACACGCACAGTCTGACTCACTCAAAATAACCTGCTTTAAGATCATGCCAAAACAATCATGACTTCACAGTCGAAGGGGGGAATCTGTGTTTTCCTGAGCGTGTGAGATCATCGATTCTCATGAACAGCAGCCCGCTGCAAACGTGAACATGCACACCTTTCTGAGAGCTGACCTTTAAAAAACTGTCGGACACATGCATCACATGCAACGACTGCCACTGAATGACAGATAGGAGGCTCCCTCTCTCAGTTACGACAATGCCGTGCGCTTTGGAACAGAGGGGCCCCATGTTCAGCGGATGGGCTTACACCCTGAACAGGTATGTACCGCGCAATTACCAGACGAGCTCAGAGCACGCAGTAATCAGTAGGTGCTCTACCATTAAGTATGGGGGCGGCGGTGCAAACAACTTTAAAGAGAGACCACTAGTGTCAGGTGTCGAGATTTACTTCACCTGACTAATTTTCCCTGCCTCACAACCGTGCAGGGTGTTCTCTGAGACGAGGACGGTCTCCGGTGTGACACGGCTGCAGTGGGTGTGCCAAAGCATGGGAGAATGTGTGTAGGTGTGCGCACAGTTTTAAAAATAGGGCATGCCTGAGAGACAACTGACAAACCAAACGCATGTGTGTGTTTATGTTTTCTTCGAGGAGGACCGTGTGAATGTGGCTCAGTCGTGTCTACGTCTGACACGAGGCGTGAGCGTGTGTGACGACTCCATCATCACAGACAGCGATAAACAGATCGTAGTAATGGCAAGAATGTGTGTGTTTGGGTGGTTATGCTTTGCAAAAAGCTTGTGGGTGCATATGCGTGGTGGAAGTGTGGACATACGGGGAAGTAAAGCACGCTTGAAGACACATAAGAGATATGCATGATTTTTACAGAGTGTGTGTGTGTGTTTGTGTGTGTGTGTATGCATGCGTGTGTGCTCAGCCATGTCTGCAGGGTGAGGTGGAGGCCGATGCTTTGGCAGCAGGTCTGGCACGTCTTTCAGGCCCAAACCTGCAGAGGAGAGAGAGAAGAGAGGCAGAAAGCAAATAGGTGTGAGAGTCTGCCTGCCTTCATGTGATATGCTTCACTTATACCTCGCCATCACTGAAAACTCCTGGCACTGTCAGATCACATTCAGGTCCGCTCAACTTAATAGTGTGTGCCATTTTTAAAGTGAGGTACAATCATTAATGCATGGAACAGCAAACCGGCGAAAAAGTACATCAAGTTAATTCATGTTCGCACACCAGAGAGCTTTTTAACTAATCTCTGCACACATCGACCGGGTTTCTCGATACAGTTTTGCGATTTTACTTTGTTTCTGTTTAGATTCATATCGACACATTTCTCTTGCGAAGGAGCAACAAGCAAGCATGTGGGGTATCTTTGCTCTGCTTCGACATTTCAGCGAGCCACGTCGCTGTTGATGAACACATTGTGTTTCAGCAGTCATGCGTTTCAGGAATGTGTACGAAATCTATTTGTCTGTTGCTCTTTTAAATATCTTACTTAGTTTTCCATCCAACTGTACATCCACAATGCAGATACAGCTTTTATTTTGACTTAAAGGGGAACTATTATTCCTTTTCTTAGGCTAAAATGTTAATAAAATATAATGTTCAAATCAAACATAGCCAGAGTTTCAGATGAGGCAGAACTCCCATTCCAAAAAAAGTGAGATGCTGTAACAAAGGGAAATAAAAACAATGCAATGATTTGCTAATCATTTTTCAACAATATATTCACTGAATATATTGTTGATATATGTTCAGACTGATTTCTTTCTGAATATACATTGTTGATTATGTATTAGATTTCATCTGTATTTTACACAGCATCCCGTCTTTTGGGGAATTTGGGTTGTTTCTAAAAGTAAACCTCCGGTTTCCAACTATTTTGAAGACTCCACTTTCATTATTTATGTCTAATTTCACCACTCGAATGGACGTGAACCCCTGAAGACAATTTCTTTATCTACTCCAGACACATTACTGCAATGTCTACAAGACTGCTACACGTAGCTGCATGCTAACGTCACTGAAACCTGTTATACTGGTTGTTGATGTTGTTAATTTCTCCCCAATTTGGATCAAATTCCTGCTGGAACATTTGTCATTGTGTAGTCTTTGGTTTAGAAGCTGGTATTAGTGATTTTTTCAGGGAAGAAGGTGCTGCAAGAGACAGCGAGATGTCAGATGTGGAAGTTCTGGAAACGCTGACCAATCAAAACAGACTTTTTCAGGTGTTTTTATACAGAGAAAAGCTACAATGAAGCGTCTCTGACAGGAAGTAAATAGAGGTGCAGTAGGCATGTCCAGGCTGAGAAAAATAATGTGTTTTTTTTTATGTAAACAGGATTTTGTAGAAACCCCAAAATTCAAGTGTGAGCCTGAAAAGCAGCATGGACGGTCCTCTTTAAGCCTCCAGATTCAGTTTCATGTTACTACTGTATATCAATCATGCTGCCATCCACATCGCCAGCTGGGCTCCTCAATCATCAGGTCGTTTTAGTTTAGTGTGATCAAGATTATAAGTTACATTTCCAAAATTAAGTCTAACCTCCACTACGGATATCGTTAGATAAAAGGATTTCCTGAATAATATCCAGATAATACGTACACCTACACAGGAACACTTCTAAAGGGAGTATGTGTCCCCCTGGGCACTAAATCACTCTACATTGTGACCACGGCACAAAAGTGACGTTGGAGAGTGTATCAACTCCATAACCTCAAAGGAAATCTCTATTCAGCGGCCATAAAAGAACGCCTTAGCCCACTATCGCTGTGGGGCCGGTAACAGAAAGAGCGAACGGATTAAGAGAGAAAACAGAGAGAGAAAAGTGTACAGGTCCTGTGGGTATGAGGTTTGCTCAGCTGTGCGGTATTCTTTTCTGCGCCCCACCCAGTAACCAAAGGCCGGGATATCTTTCCATTTCACTCTTCTACACCCCTCCCTCTCTCCATCTCTCTCTTTCATATTTGCACAGGTGAGAGGACAGCAGCAGTCCAATAGGTGTGGGTGGGACACCTGAAAGTCAGGTTTGCCCGGCTGGTGGAAGGAGTTCACCTGTGGACTGTGGACGGATGGAGATCTGATGGCTGGGGGCCCTGCCAGCCTTTTGTCTGGAGAGACAGACGGTAAACACACAAACATAGAAAAACGGAGGAGTTCTGTCGATGAGCGATCCCCTCAGAGGATCAGGGGGCAGGGGGCACGGCTGCATCAGAAAAAGGAGCTGCACCACGACGCCACAAACCTGTCTGACATAAACAATTCAAGAAACACGTACGAGAACGTGAAGGGAGGAACCGACTGAAGGGCCGACAGAGCAGGGAGACAGGTGGAGCAGTGCAGGAGTCATAAGGGTGGGGAGGTTTTGCTCCCAGGGCCAAAAGTTCACAGAGAGGCAGAGCGAGCAGGTAACCCTAGCCACCATGTGCTGGAGTCTCACGTGTTCCTCTCATTGTCTTAACAGGCTGAAGCTCGGGTTTCTGGAGCACACCGAGCTTCCTGGGAGATGAGGTCCAAGCACCACCTCCTCACCCTGTCTACCCCTTGGACCCCTCGCCCCACCCTGCAAAAGGTAAACACACACACTCGATAGGCAAACACATACGTAGCACGTCAACACACACACATGAGCATTAGGCAAACAGCGGAGAACACGATGGGGCCTGAGAAACACGCCTTTGTCATGCAAGCTCAAGCACAAGCAGCACCGACACGCACAAACTGCTCCAAGCGGACCCATAATGTACAGTAGGTCCATATCAAAGTACGGCTTTTTTTTATTGGAGAGAATTATGAAGAGCCACTCAGCACCTTTCCTTGAAAAAAACATACAGCCCATGTGATATAATGGTAGCAACTGGAGGAACGAGTCGTAAATCACCATAATTACCATTACGCCCATGTCAAGAGAGTCTCGCTCAGACACATGAGGCGGGATTATCAGACATGAGGATATGTACACCAGAGGCAATTTCCTTCCCTCCCTCCCTCCCTCCCTCCTCCTGTATAATTCCACCAGAGGATCTTAGTCTGATTCATTACTTAGTCAGTGAGATGTTAGTCTTCAGCATCCTCCGACATTGTTGAGTGCAAATTCCTCTCAAGGTTTCTGCTAACAATGTGCAGCATTCTGCAATTTCACACTTAATATTTAACATAGTTCATACTGCTTTTATTTATTTCCATAGTAACTTACATGTATTATATGCTTCAACTCAGAGAAATAAATTCACTGCAAAAAGTGTCCTCTCATAAACTCGGTTTTGTTTGTATTTGTTATTGTCTTGCCTTTAGGTTCAAGTTCAACTTGTTTCAAGGCATTTCTAAAAGCAACAAACAGGACAAACATTCACGGTCCCCTGAGGACGAATCCTCACATTGGTGATTTACGGCTGTTCCTTGCTTTGTTTGGTCATATTTGTCATATTTTATTGAATGTGGATCAAGAGAAAGTAAGCAAGATAGTTCAGTAAAGTTTGTGATACCTTTGTTCACTTGCAATTTTTCGATTATTCTAGTCAAGTGTACTAATAAGTTAATGTCTCAAAGGTCTCCAGGAGACGTAACAACTATTTGAACAAACTCTTGTTTGCAATTTTAAACACTAGGCTCCAAACAAAAACTACTTGGTTAGGTTTAGGAAACAAAACCACTTAGTTGGGTGAAGGAAAAGATTGTGGTTTGGGTTTAAACAAGCAACTTTAGTGCATAACTTAAGTTTCACTTTCACACGGGACACAAACATCTAATGGGTGAAAGTTCAGTTTCTGTTTCAGTCATCCATCCATCCCGACCTCCTCCCATTGCAGAGAGTGGAGCTCGTTATAATACATCATGTTCTGGAGCACCCAGATGGCGTTTATACTAGAGTTAGCTGAAAGCCTAAAGACAATAAAGGTTGCCAGGTATGTTTAATATCTGTGTTTGGCGGAAATGTACCTCTGAAAAATGCCAGCAGCATGATGAGGTGCTGATCCTCCATTCTTTGCCTAGTGCTTGATATTTTCTTTCTGGTTGCCAAGATTTTAAAAAAATTCAGATTTGGGAAAAATCACAGCAAACAGGAGAAGGGGCGGCATGAAAACCCACAACATCGGATCCTATATGAATCCTGCTGGTCTCTGAGTTCATGTCTTTACCAGACAGAGGTCAGTAGGTACGTCAGTCCTTTCTCCCACTGGGTTTCAGCCTCTCCTTCATATCATATTAACCAAATGCAACCAACTCTGCTAAAAAAACGACCTGCGCCTCCAAAGTGCTCTCAAGCGTTCCCAGCTGGGAATTTTTCAGAAGCGCACCTGACATTTTTAGCTGGAAAAAATGCTTTAGTAGACACACCGTCCTCATGCTGCTTTCTCTCCTCCATGCACCTTGCATACTTCAGAATATTACACATGTCACACACACGTATGTCACTCATCTCCAACTAGTATTTACGGCCTCTGAAACCTCACTCACTCTTTAGTCGCTGCCAGGACGCGGACTGGAGGCCTGTGATCCCGGTGATCTCTGAACACACAGAGCCTGGAATCACTGTGATGTCATCAGGATTCCATGAGGCCTACACAATGCCCGTCTCCACGACAACATAACTCAACCAGATCTAGAGTTGCAGCATATTTCTGGAGCCCCCGTTGTCCAGAGGCAAAAATACTTCATTTCTCATGTAGACGCTGTGATGTGACTCACAGTTGGAGAATACTGGTGAAGTAGGAGGTCCAAAGCATTACTAACCGTCACAGAAAACAGTGATTATTTTTAACAATAGACATTTTGACAAAGACCATCTGAAGTTTAAAGTTATATAAAATGAACCGCTGACAGTGCTAAAAATGAGGCTGTTGAAAAAAATTATTTTATCTGCTGCTTAAATACAACAATTTAACAATAAATAAATCCTACTATAATATTAAAATCTACAAGAGATGGCAAGAGCACTGAAAAACACGACTCAAAAGAGTTCCTATAGTCTAATTTAGCCACTTGTTAGCAACCGTCTTTTTGAGGACAAATAAAAAAACTTCTAAATTCAAAAGTGGGGGTATTTACTAACATATTTTAAGTCTTACAACAAAGCTCAACAGCAAACCCTATTTCAGACATCTAACCACCAACACATTCAAAATCCTCATTGAGCTCTAGGGGATAGACCCCAGGGTGCTAAAATGCTAACTAATTTCCTGGTATAAGAACTCACTCCTTGTGCGCCCTATAGAGACCAAGCTTTTATTTCTGCACCAGGCTGTTGAGGTGTTTGTTTCAGCTGTAAACTCAGATATTTTAACATGGGGATCAATGGGGATTGACTCGCTTTTGGAGCCAGCCTCAAGTGGTCAAACAAGGAAGTGCAGTTTATGGAATTTCCTCTTTGGCTTCTTTTTTGTTTGCCTCTAAGGTTTCTGCTTGGCTACTGCTCTGTTTGACTTCCTCTCCACTGCAACAGTAACTGAGGGTATTGTAGTATTTAAAGTCATGCCAAAATGCTGGAGAAAACATGTTAAAATCATTAAAACTTGTGGTCCAGATGTAAATATATATGACCTTTAGATTATCTAGGTTCTTTGTATCTATTTAAAAAAGTTAAATATGTTTAAAGATTCTTTTTTAATTTAGAATAGGCCTAAAATCACATGGCAATAGCTTCCACGAGAGACTGCTTATATCGACATAAAGCACCATTTAACTAATATGTTCATATTAAAACAGAACTGTGAGATCTTTAATCATCATCTCTGATTTCCTAACTATACATGGTGTTACATCCCAGATTGCTGTCATGCCCATACTGAGTGCATAGATACTGATAGATAAGTCCGGCTCTCTCCATGGGAGGCAATGGGCCCTGCCTCCCCGGCCATTGGTCACTCCCTGATTGCTGTTGACAAGGTGCTCAGGCAAATGGTCCCCCACTGGGAGAACAAATGACTCTGGGAGTGAGAACTATGGGGGCTGCAGTAGGTGGGAAGTCTTACAGGTACATGTAGTCTCACCTGATCAGGTCATGAATGTATTAGTATATGTAACCAAGACTCCCTGGAAAGCCGCATTGAAACAGTGTCTTTACGCTAAAAATCAAATGCTGAAAGTGGATCATGTAACACCAGTTTTGAGGAGTTTTTTCTGGCTTCCTGTGCTTCAAAGAATTAATTTCAAATATCTACTGTTGATTTATAAAGCCGTGTATAGTTTGAAGCCAAAACATTGATCTTCTGCTACATAATGAACCAACCAGAACTATCAGGTCATCCGGGACGGTTCTTCTTTCTGTCCCCAAAGTCCAAACTAAACACAGAGAAGCAGCCTTCACTATTTATACACAATATATCCGGAACAAACTCGCAGTTCACTTGAATCAAGGATGAAGACTTTTCTGTTGGACGCTCTCTTTCATTAAATCAAACACTTATTTCTCACACTGCACTGTAACTTTTGTTCTTGTATTTTAGACCTTTCTTGTTCTGTTTCTGCTTGTTTTTATGTTACGTATTATTAGCTCCTTTATGACTGTTTTAATTGTATGTGAATGTCCTTTTGTGGTGTGTTTCTCTCAATGCTTTTGATATTTTATGTGAAGCTCTTTGAACTGCCTTGTGGCTGAAATGTGCTATATAAAGAAGCTTGGCTCGTCATTGAAGGTATTGATTTAGTGTGTTACCTTGGTGGAATAAATTGAACTGAACTACTCTGATGGACCTTTGTCACTGTATTCTTTAGTGGTGAGAAATAATGTTAAATGGATTCCCATCAAAAATAATAGTGTCTGAAAGTGTGTGAACCTGTTTTAACACAATGTCTGGAGAAATTAAGAGACATATTTTACTGCAAAAAACACAAACTCAGGCCTCAAAAAAGATTTTTGCAAATCAACACAAAATGAAGCACAACACAGCACTTGAGGCCATGTGATAAAATTCATTATCAGGTGTTCCTGTTATTCTGTCCACCACTTGTATTTCTTCTGCTCTTCTAAAAGTAATCAAAGCTTTGATTGAAGTCGAGTCTCCCTCTGCATTTTGAACCCTGGGCCGCTGCGTGGAGATGTGAATGCTAACACGGCTCAATCTGTATGCTACAGAGAAAAAACAATCCATGCTAATCTGCCGCCACAGACAGGAGTCCAGTTAGACCAATCAGGAGGGGAATCATCTGGAGTGGAGAGGGCTCAGAGAAGCCTAGATCAGGGCCCTGATTGCAGCAGGGTGATTTACAGGCCGAGAACAATGATGGCTGCCTGGGTCAGCACTGATGAAGAGGCTCTGACTGCACCAGCACAGACAGCACAAACTCACCTGACATTCATGCTCAGATGTGCATACATGCATGAGCACACGTGCAGACACACACACACACACACCAAACCACCACTCACTTTGTGTAAGTCACAAAGGTACCGGGATCGACCTCGCCAGGTTTTCACTGTGACCTAAACGTGCCCCCGAGGCTCGCATTTGACCCTCTGTGTTTCACTGACAACACATAAACCAAAACAACTCAGCAAGCTACTTCCTATGAACTCAGCACAGATAAAACGGGAAACTACCTTTGCCCTGCAGCGGCGTATGTAAATACGACGGGAAAGGCTGAGGTTTGCATGAATGAAAGAAGAAGGGAGTTCAGATGTTAAGTGGGCATATGAGGGGAGTGGGAGAGAGAAGCAGGGAGGAGGGAGGAGGAGGGGGCGCCACCATTAAGAGTTTTCTTTGGAGCGTCCCCTTTGATCTGCCCGGTCATCATTTGGGGAAGGAAGAAGGACCACAAGGGCAGAGAAGGTCCCGTCAGACTGACCCTGTGGCTTCAATGGCAGCATCCGCACCTGGGTGGTGCAACAGGACATTTCCAGCTCCAACAACTTCTATTAATGTTGTCAGTTAACGTCTTTTTGACTTCACATGTGGCATTTTTGCAAAGTGAAAATAAAGTCAAAGAGGCATGAAACAAAAAAATTTAAATGTATCGAACCTTATAAGCTGCATTATTTTATTAGCTCCAGACGGCCATCTGCTGTGACTGACTGGTAAAAAAAAAGAGCCCAATTTTAATACATTAAGAGTGAAAAAATAGTTTTAAAGATATATTATGATCATTATCAAGTTCATACGTGTATTTTGAGTTTCTCCTAGAACACGTTTACATGCTTTAATGTTAAAAAAACCCTTTATGTGTTATTTTTCTCATACTGTCCGTCTGAATGAACCTGTACTCTGAGCCTCTCTCCCGAAAAAGCCCAGTCTGCTCTGATTGGTCAGTATGTCTGGTTATCACTGCGCCTTTATACCGTCACTGTCATGGCATTTGACCAACACTTTAAACCTATATAGTATAATTGTGACATCACAACTTTAACAGCTTATTTAACAGCACAGTTTCAGAATAAAAGATTTGCTGATTGTCTCCTTGGATTCAGGATTTTTATAGGATTTATTAATTATATCACAGTATTTTTTTGCACCTAGACCTAATTTATAACCAAAAAAGACATGATAACCTTACTTTTTACAATTTAAAGCATTTAAAATAAACAAATACAAAATAATGAATGAGTAAGTGCTGCAGGAAAATGCTTTTAAGATCAAATTTGTGGATCCTAGCATTCCAACTGCAATGAAATGTATCGGCAGAACTTTATTGCCCTAAGTTCATAAACATCATATCTAGACGGACGCTAATCATGCAAATACAATAGCATCCTGTATTTATTGCTCAGTATTAGGTCATTGACTTGGCTTATATACACATAGCTTCAAATATAGATTTAAAGCCCAATAAACAGATTTTACAGTTAAAAGCAGCGCGGTCCTGCAGCTGTAAGGTGCCTGTTAAAAGTGGATCTGCTGCTACTTGCATCTGCAG
>CAFUXE010000124.1:482957-500317 GCA_903364295.1 Serranus cabrilla | reverse complement strand
TGCTGCTTTGACATGTTTATCAAATATTTGGAACTCTTCCTGGCCTCCAGCAGCTTCGCCCCACTGGTATAATGGCACAGTTTGACATGTCATGGCTTATGTTATTTTGTAAATAGCTGCACACACACAACTCACGGACAGATGATTCCACATATCTGAGGGTAATAAACTCCCATGTACGCAAACATAAAAACACAGACGACCTCGACTGTAACAACAGCGGCTTCATATTTAATCTTTGCGGATCTTCCTTAATGGAAACATCAACAAACATCACGATCGTGTGTCACCTGAAAGCATCTCAGGTGCAAAGAATAAAGTTGCAGAACATGTAACTGCACACTGAAATTGAACTCCCATTTAAGGATAGCAACAAGTGGAGGGCAAGAGGATGACTGGGTGTGTATATGTGTGTGTGGCAGCAGCTCAGAGGCTGGTGGGGGGTTAGTTTGAGTTTCAAAGACCCTGCTTGTTCGCCCATATTTCACACCACGGTGACATCTTAAAGCCTAGACAGGCCTGGTTGCTTCGCCCTCTCTTTCACTTTCTGAGAAAAAAGGGGAATTGGGATGTGAGGGAGGGGGTTACTGAAATATATGCAAATGGTCCCCCAGAGGGGATACGAATTTTATGGGTTTAGAATTTAGTTCAGCCAACCTGAATAATCAAATGTGGGAACAAAAAAACGAGCCCCCCACCATCCCACCACCACAACTCTGTACCTCCAGCTTCAACCCCCACCTCAGGCCTCATCTCAGCTCCCTCCTGCCAGGTCCTCACATAAGAGGAGCTCAGTACGTCCAAACTCTTATTAGGATCTCCTTACGGGGCAGGGGAATGGAAGAGAAATGAGAGTGGGGGGGTGTGGGCGAAGAGGAGGAGGGGTTTGAGGGAAGGAGAAGAGGGGCTAGTGTACCTGATCAGGCAGAACTGCCGGCTCCTGATTACGACACCATTTTCTCAGCAGGCTTCCCAGCCTCATCCTGCTTCTGTGAATATGGAGCACAGGGCCAGCCAATCCCCTCAGCGCTCCCTCTCATCTAATGGCAGAATTAAGACCGTTTAGAGTGATTTCCTCTGCCTTCATGGTCGCACTCTGAAAGAGCTGAATCTTTTTCCCTTTGCGCCGATTTACAATGTGGGGGGTCTGGCATGCAACGGGTGAGAGAAAAGTTCTACATGACTGAACATAACATTACAACAGGTGGGGAATTGAACTGAGGCTCTGCAGAACATGGCTGAGAACTATTTCTATTCACCTTTTACCTTCCAGTCACACTGAACCGCGGCTCCAGTTTGGTAGGAAAGTTCTATTTCAGTGTCACACTTACCTTCATGTGGGTTTATGAGTATACAAGCAGCTTTCCCGGGGAGCCACAATCACCAGCAGCCTGTTGTCTGCACATCTCCATCACCTAAATCAGCTGATAAAACATACACAAAGTCATGTCACAGATCCCATACATGTGTTATTTATTTAGTGGTTTACTTTCAAGGTGCAGAAGACGTGTCTGATCTTCTGTGCATGTGTACAACAACAGTCACTGGATATGCATTGATTGGAAGTCATCTTTAAGATTATATGTTACAGTTTAAAATGTTTAAATCTGTGCATATAGTCAAAAACAACAAAATCCAGCATACAAACAGACAAATTACCTCAAGTTAAAAATTGAGAATACAGTTTGTGCAAAGACGGTCTGATACCTTTGTAATTTCCTTCAAATATACTGAAGGTTTTGTAGAAGTCTAGTGAGGAAACTGTGAGGTGGAGCATGAGGTTAGAGAAACTAATAAACATGTCTAAACTGCAGTTTGTAAGTCTTTAGGATGTTGCAATGATAAGAATGAAATCTCTTGTTTATAACTTTGACATTTTGCTTGTAGAGGAAGTTGGTGCTTTAATGGCGGAATGCGGATGTTTTTCAGTATAAGAGGTGAGAAAAAAAAAAGAATTGCAACGAGGTTACAAAATCACTCTGATCCATTAAAGTTTTGAATTCAGCCAAAAACTACATTTTTACTGATGCACCATCGTTTGACCCCTAAGTGAATTTTTTGAGTTTATTTTTGTTTGCATGTCTGAAATCTTCATTCATGAAAATTTAAAGAGTTTGGGGTTGTATTGACCCTGAAATATCTTCCGAGTTTTGATTTAAAACAAGAAAAAGATCCTCCAAATATGACAGTGAGCAGTCTCTAAATTGAAGTTCAAGGCTTTTCCAACTTTGAAAAGTTCTCATTTTCGTTCATTTACTATGGAATTACATTTGTGTCACATCCTGTTGTAGAAGTACTCAGATCTTTTACTTAAAAAGTAGCAATATCATTGGGTAGATGTTTTAAGTGAAATGTAAAATGTATAGGTATCAGAATAAACTTTAAATACGAGTCCTAAAAATATGCAGAACCGTCCATTTCATAATAATGTATTTCGTTATAAAACTTGGTTATAATTATTGATTTAAGAATATAAAAGCCTCATTGAGATGATTTCCTGAAGTCACTACAGACACATTTCAAAATTCTGATTATTTTGTGTGGTTGTAATACAGTAAGATTAGTTTTACTTACTATTATTATTAGTTTCACATTTCATCCATTAAAAAAATAATCTTTCTCAATTTTTGGTGATTTTCAATCTAATTCTTCTTAAACTTAATAAACTGATTCAGATTATTCTAAAAGTGCATTGTCACCAAACTGAAAGCCGGGCTGCTGCGTTAGCTCATAAAAAGTGGCTTTTGCATGCATGCACGGTTTTCATGGGACCGCTGAGATTTATTCATTTCACATACATGTAATCCCTGAATGGAAATCAGGCGTGCCAAAGGTTGAAAGCTGATCATGCGTCAGATCAAACTGATTCATAATGACACTAACCCAAACAGGGTTTAAATCTGGACGCAAATCTGCTTAAACTCACTCCTTCTGTGTCAAACTGCATTACGTCAAGCACATCACTGTGGAATATGGCATAGCACCATATCAAACAACCACAGTTTGAACCTGTTGCTTTTGTGTTCCCCGTGCTTAATGATTCCCCCACTTTTCCTCCAACCTCCAGTAGACAAATCCTTCAGCTTTATTGCCCAGACTCAAGGGCTGCAGGTGCACAGGCCACAAAAGGGAGCGAAGGAGGGGGAGTGGAGGGGGTGCAGGGCTGGAGGAGGGGATGGGAAAGAGAATGGTCAGTGGGGAGATAAGAGAGGAAGGAACAGAGCCCCCCTACCCGGCTTTAACCTCTGCTGCCACCCATCCCACCCCGCTCCCCTTCCCCTGCAACACCTCTCTGTTTTGCTCCGCTGCCCTGCCACACGTGACGGGAGTGCAAACTGCGAGTGGTGCCGCCTGGCGCTACCAGGCCTTCCTGGGTGTGTGTGGCAGGGGACAGGGGGCAGGCGTGGCAGAGTGGCCATGTGGCGGCAGCGGCCCTTTTCTTCTAAACCAGCAGAGGAGCAGTAATGACTGTGAGCTACAGCTGTGCCCACTCAGGCTTGCCCTACCTTGCCCTGCAGTGGCCCCTCAACTACATCTCACCATGCTGCCTCTTGTACCGTTTGAGGGGGGAAGGTCCAGTGTTTTTCTCCTCTAACATCAATGGGGGATTCTTCGAAAGAGACAAAAATAAGGTGTTCTATCTATCTTAGTATTAAAGACATCAGTCGAACGGTATGAGTTATAATAATAGAGATAATGTTCGGACAGTAAAGCATCAAATATTAACCGGATATCAATGAAAATAGAACAAATTTAGTCTAAGGTTTTGTACATTTCACCTTCTGAACAGAATTACTCATCCGAAATTCATTCATTCATTTAAAAAACGGACCACAACTTTTTAAATTTGATGTGCTATATACTAAATATATTCAGCTTTAATTCTTTTATAATTTGTTGATGAAATTTGAAGATAAAATATCACACTTTGTCTCTGTGTTTGCATCACTTTATATATCTTCAAATGCATAAATAATACATGAAAATACACATATCACAGCTGATATGAGACTTATTTTAATTATTGATTAATCTAAATGGTATTCCCTTGATTGAATGCTTGATCATTTCCCTTTATAATGTCAGAAAAGTGAGAAAATAATTGGATCTTTAAAAGCCTCATGTTGTCTAATCAACAGTTGGACACAGAAATATAAAAAAGTGGCAAATTATCACACAAGAGAAGGTTCAACCAGCTATTTTGGCTTAAAAAAACAAATACCCGATGATCTCGATTCCTACAGTTTGTTTTCTGTTTACTGATAAATCAATTCATTGACAAACTATTTCAGCTCTTGAAATTGGTCTGAGGCTTCAGGAGGTTGAACACTGGTGCAGATACTGTGATCCGGGTAGAAACAAAAGGGAAATTGATTTTGTTTTATTGATATATTGTCCCACTAATTGTACCGCAACTAGCGTGGGAAAATGAAGTTGAAATGATGTGGGCCAGTGAGGGGGATAACGGAAAAGGCTATTTGAAAAAATAAGTTAAAAGTAAATTAAAGTTTTGCATTGACAGATTATATTTCCAGGAACAGACATCAGGCTGCTGCCATCAGTAAAAGCCTGATATTCAAGACTGTTTGTCTGCCTTTGTAGGTTTTTAATTGTTTGCTTGTTTGTTAAATCACTGCATTAAGGTTTAATACTGTTTGTTTATATATAATATGTGTATGTTTGTTCAGTATTTCTTGTAACTTTTAATTGAAAAGAGTCTTACAAGTCTGAAGGTGTGTCATCTTGACATGACACAGTGACACTCAAACTGATGTCATTCATTGAATGACAATTTGTTCACTTTGATAATTGCTGCTACTCAGTATGTGTCACGATGTTTGTGTAACATCTGATTAAATTTATACTCTTTGTTATTCTGTTCCTGCTTCTCCATAAATCATTCAATACTCCCTCATTTCTCTGAGCTGAAAACTTGGCAGGACCGACAGGGCTCAAAACCAATATTATTATAATGTGACGAAAACCGGCAAAAGAAATAAAACGAGCCGCATCATCAGAGCGGCTGTGAGATTGAAGGGTTTGTTTGTGGTTTAAGTGAGTCAGGTTTAGGGACGGCCTGAACAGGACACACCGTGTGACTCACAGATGAAGCAGATTATGATGTGCTGCCAGTGAGGAAACACCTAACTGAAAAAACCCAGGTAGGAATGCCAGCCGTGCCTCCGTGCTCCCACCTGTAAAACAAAAAAACATGCGTGTTAGCTTCTAAACAGTCACAATAATACTAGCATGACACTGTAGCTCTCCCACAGTCACACCAACATACATAAACACACAAACCTGCCCATGTTACTGGAGCTGCTGAGCTGGGAACACACCCTCGGGGACAGGAATAACAGGCCACTCCAGAGCATGAGGACATCTGAGACACAGTGGCACCACACAAGCATGATGACTCTTTAACGTCTCCTTATCTCCATCCCTAATCCTCGGCCGCTTCACCGTCAGCTACTGTTTACACCACGCACAAGTCAAGGGTAAGAGCAGAAAATGGACTTTCTTAATTTTGAATGAGTAAAGTCCACTAGAAAGCCATTGAGGAAGGCCTCTAGTGTGGAGGGAGCCTCATATTGAATACGGATCGAAATTTACATGACAACTTAGGAAAAATGCTTTTTTATTACTCATTCATCCCCTAAATCACTTGGCTCCCCCGCTCCTTTCCTCCGCCGGAGCTATTAAATCACCATCTTGACCCTGCGACCTGGGGCCGCAACCATAAAGAGCCCCCTGTGGGTCAGAGGCCTGATTGTAACATTTGAATATGAAATGGACTTGGTTGGGCCTGGAAACAGCCCCATGCGCTGAGACACAGGCTGACCCCCAGGAGAGAGGCCTGCCTCAGCAGCCCCGGGCCCGGAGGCTCCCCTCTTCTCTCAGCGAGGATTTACTTGGACTTGAGAAGGAGGGTGAGGCAGAGAGAGGGCTGAAGTCGGGGGTGGAGGGTGAAGCGGGGTAGGGGTTGAGCGAGAGTGAGGGAGAGGAGAAAGAGAGAGGGCAGACATTTGAATAAGACAAGAAGCGATTGGTGTTTGCATGACAAAGGAGCCCGCCATCTCCCCTGATTGGTGTCACAGCGCGGCACTAAAGCCATGCAGGCCCCCCCGGGGTGGGGTGATGTGTGGAGCACAGGCATGTTTATGCATCCAAGGTGTGATATTAGGGAGGGATAGCGGGGGCCCGTCGTCAAGTTTCGGGTTAGGAAGTTTGTGCGCATATTCTTTAAAGGAGAAGTTTGCATTATTCGGACTACAGGATTTACAATTTTAAGTGGAAATCAAGGGCAAATGTTATTTTTTGTCTTTAAAGGCGACGCTTGTAACTTTAAATACATTTACAACCAACTTTGAAGGAAAAATTCACCCCCAGAATGAACATTTGGAATCAAGGTCTGAGCCAGCGTGACACAATCTGTGCAGAAGTAATTTAGCTAGAAACTTTGTGTTTCTGTTCATATAAAAAAAAATCATGGGTTGAGTTTTGGAAACTAAATAGTTTCCCCTTTCTGTTCTATGTAGGCTGAGTAAACATAAGGGCGGAGTGGAGAGTGGAGATGGACTTTTACACAGAGAACATCATTGGAAACTTCTTTATCAGTATTTTACGTCACTGACGTAACTGCATCCAGTTGTTCTGTACGTAAGCAGATATTTGAACCCTTTTCAAGATGTCACAGGAAAGATGGCGGCAGGCAGACGTGCAGCGACCTGGAGCTCTTAATCCGTATCCAATAACTGAAAACTATGCTGCACTACTGGCTCCACTTGTCGTACTGGACTCTGAATTCTTCTTTAATTAGTTATTTTGTTCGATTTATCCTATTATATGTTCGTATTCTATGAATATTTATAGCTTCTAGCCCTAA
Source organism: Serranus cabrilla (assembly GCA_903364295.1). NCBI lineage: Eukaryota > Metazoa > Chordata > Actinopteri > Perciformes > Serranidae > Serranus > Serranus cabrilla. The sequence continues at coordinate 493,431 of CAFUXE010000124.1, read as the reverse complement.
TTATGCATAGATGACAATAAAGGTATCTTGTCTTTTTTTCAAGCAGTCAACACATATTCAAACAGTGACCTTTATTTTGTAGGACTTGCATATTTTGATAAATTTTTATAAATTTGTGCTTTTAAATAGTTTTGCTGTTAAACGCAGCTCCTTTTTACATCAACTCATCAAGAATTTAACAAGAATCTTTGGATTCTCCGTTTACTGTGGAGGCATACAAGTTAAAAACTAAGTTATTTTCATACATTGAAGGTCGAACAGGTTGTGTAACTGATATACAAATAACCAGTTGAAGTACTCCTTTAGTAGGAGAACTATTAACTTAACTTTTATCTTCTTTTCTACTAGTTTTAATAACACTGTAAATACTGAGATCAGGAAATATTGGTGACATCGTTACAACAGGGCAGCAACATTCAGACGGGTTGTAAACAAGCTAACTTGAAAAAATGGCAGAAGCTTCAAAGATAACCTGCACAACAAAACAATGGCCTTATCCTTTAGAAGCAGGTAATCTTGATAAAAAAGGAAGTGTTCAAACTTCTGCTATATGATGTTTGTGTTTTTTTATCTCTGTTTCCTAAAGTAGATGCGGGCGTGCTGCCGTGCTCCCTACCTGAGCCTCCTCATTATTCCACAGAGGTGTGAAGCCCCTCGCCCCCCTGCAGGGCTGTCAGAGGAGTCGTCAGCTACTGCAGGTGGACCTCTGGCACCGCCGGGTGCTCGCCCTCCTTCTCAGCGTCTGATTGGAACAATGACAATACGAGAACAGAAAGCAGAGAGGATCATATGAGTGGGCAAATCCAGGGGCTATGAAGGGGATTTCACAGCTCAATAAGTTTGGACAATTTGTTTACAATCCCCATTATTACAGGCCCCTCGGGAGTAGGTGTGTATAAATAGTGATGCATTTTTAGATTCTGGCAGATTAGCCGGAGAACTCAGGAGAAGGATGCATAAGTGCGAGAAGAAGTACCACAGGGGGTCACAAGAAGAGGGACGAGGATGAAGGAAGCGCGAGTGAGAGTTAGCGAGGTCACACGCTCTCACTCACACACACAGTGTACACAAGATACACACACTCACACACACACACACACTCTCTGACCCCCTGCAGACAAAGCCTCCACAGGCTCATCTGGGCAGTGCTGCCGGCCCTCGGGGACACACCTCCAAGAGAGATGGCCTGACTAACTCTCCATGGCAACTAATCAATAAGTGACAGAGTCAGTCAGGACTGACCCGGAGCCCAGTGAGGGCCACCTCCCCCCATGTTCCCAGGGTTACACTCCCATAAAACACACGCAGACTGGGGCACACTAAAAACAAAGTACCCCAAACTGACCACTTCCTCCTGCTTCTACTTCTTTTTCTCCAACATGTGCGTGTGTTTTTGTTTTGGAGTGTGTGTGCACTCACACACAGCTCCGGACAATAGGAATATGATCACACTACACCTCCATTGTGTATCTGTCAATCTGTGTTCCCTCTCACTGTCCACGACCAACACTAATCAATATCTGTGGCCTAGATGAGAGGCCTAATCTTCCCCCTTAAGACCCTTTCCCCCCCGACTCTGCATTGTCCTGCAGCAGCTCTGTATTCACCTCGCTGTCCCAAGGCATCGTCTATACATCAGCACATATACACTTGGCCCCGTTTTTCTCGGCTTCCAAGACGGGTCAGAAGTGGGGTCAGAACTCTAGTTTGGCGCATTAAAAGCAACGCTACATGCTCCAGTGTTCATAGACAAAGTGATGTGTGAAGGGACCATCTGCAGCAGACACTCTTACACACTCAGAGTGTCTCGCTCAGAGCTTTCCTCAACGCGCATTAGAAGCAGCCGTTTGTATGTAATTGCCCTTACAGGTTATTCAGGAAGAGGCCTCTTAATCCAGTTTCATTCTTGGTTGTGTGCTCATGTACAGTATGTGTGTGCGTGCATGTGTGTGTGGTTTTACACATCTTCCTGCAACCACAATTACAAGCGAAAACAAGTTCGCGTAAACCTCAGTAGCGCTTAGTCGAACAAAAACGTCAAAGGGAAAAAAACTCTCTAAACATACAACCAGGAAAAAAAACAGAATCCTCCCATTTCAGCTGTTCGTGTGATTTGTATTTGTTTTGTTTGGGACAAAAGAGCCGGTAAGCCTGTCTCATATTTGACAAGTCTCATATTCACACACACCTGCTGGGACAAAGTAAACACACCTTCAGAGTCAGACACCTTAATGGATGACCTTCGCATTAAAACCCAAGTCAGGATAAACCCTAAAGCAGGCCTGTTGACATGATATGGTAAAGAGACGGATATGAATGATGAGGAGCCGCCACATCACAGCCAGCGCATGTGTGTGTACAGTGTGTGTGTGTGTGTACAGTGTGTACACAGGTCGAACAGCACCACGGAAACGGTGCTTTGCGGATTCTCTTCTGTCCAGTTTTAATAATTCCCATTGATTTTTAAGGGTTTCCACAACAATTCAAGTACTTTTCCAGCACTTTTAAGGTGCATTTTCCAGTTTGCTGTTCTCTAGTACAGAATGTTTATACAATATACAAATTATTTCACATTAAATAAATGTGATTGTACTACAAACAACCAAAATTGTGTTTTGTTTCATGTGTCAAAATGCTGTTTTTACATCAACTTGGCATCCTATATGTTCATTTTAAGAAGTTTTAAGCACTTTATTTAAAAATCCAAGTACTTTTTAAGCATTTTTAAGTTTTTCCAGCAATTTACAGCTGTTGTAAAATAAATTTTTTGTACATTACACACAGCATATACCGCATACGCATTATTTAACTTTTTCATCACTTTAAAGTGAGTACTTTTATAGCATTTTTAATGTGTGATTACACCGTAAACAATCAAAATTATGTTTCGTTTCATGTTTCAAAATGTGTCTGCTGTTTTTACATTGACTGGGCATCCTACATAACCTTATTTTCAAGAAGTTTTAAGAACTTAACCCATAATCCAAGTACTTTAAAGCCTTTTTAAGATTCATTTTCAAGCTTTTCCAGCTACTTTCAGCAGTTGTAAATGCCCTATTTTTGTACATTACATTAAATATATACAGTATAATAATGTTTTCACTTCTTCATCACATTAAATTAAATTTCATTGTGCTATAAACAACCTAAATTATGTTCTGTAAGAGTTTCTTGTTTCAAAATGTGTCACCTGTTTAGACTCGCCATCCTATAAAACATTCATTTCAAGCAGTTTTAACAAAATCCAAGCACTTTCCATGCAATTTAAAGGTGCATTTCCAGGTTTTTCATGCATCTTGCAGCTGTTATAAAACATATACTTTTACACATTAAATGCAGTAATTTAATAATAATTTTTTTTCCATTGCAATAAATGAATTTGGAATGTTTAAGTTTAGCTACAATTTCAAAATGCACTTTTAGCACTTTTGATGCAATTTAAAGGTGCATTTCCAGGTTTTTCCTGCACCTTGCAGCTGTTATATAACACAGTTTAGTACATTATATGCTAATATATAATGTGCAATTACTACAATTACTTACTAGTGCTATAACAAACCAAAATGTCAGTTTGTAAGTAGACTTGGTATCCTATATAATGTATGTTTGTGTATAAAGTTTCAGTATAAAACATAAATTCTAAGCCATTTCAATTACTTTATTCAAATCCAAGCACTTTTCAAGCCTTTATTAAACAGCACATTTAAATTGGAGTGTTTTTAAAGATGTCCAGTACTTGTAGGAACTCAGATTTGTTGAGTCCTTGAATAAAAAGGTTGATCTTGGATTACTTTGCTCCATGCTTTGTCAGACAGGTGTCAGGTGTTTCCAACAAATCTTTCAACAGAGATCTCCTCTATCAGATCAAAGCCAAAGCTTTGGCTAATGCAGAAAAAACAAACCTATCAAACTTTTTTTTTTTCTTCTCACATGAATTATTTTCTTTCCAATGTAATTTTTTGCACCCTGATTGAGTTTGTTGCGTATCCTACCTATAGCAGCTCGGGCGCCTGAAAGTCTATAAGGCCTTAATTCAACTAATTTACTTTCAACTGACATAAACACAAGTAACTCGCTGCTGGGCGGATGCAGTTTCACGAGTGGCGGCGTGCTTGGCTTTGAAGCGTTTCCCACTCAGCATTCCTTGTGGTTGTGTAAGGCACGGCGAACCAACCACAGCTATCATTAATGAGCCATTTGCATCGCGGAACAAGTCTGTCGGTGCTCACATGCGTTCGGGCAAGGAGCTGGAAATTGGGGATGCACTTAAAAGAGGAGAGGTATAAAAAATGGTCAAATGTGATTTTCTAGTGTCTGTGGTGAGTGCTGTCAGTGAATGAGTGAGTGAGTGGCTGAGTGAATGGAGAGGGGATTGAGAGGACGGTGCAGTGGAGAGGGATGGCTCTCAGTGGGTCAGCCCAAAAGCCCTGACCCCAGGAGGATTTGATGCCATTTTCCCACGCAGGGAGTCGACCTGAGAGGAGCTCGTTAACAACATCTGCCCCAGTTCAGGGAGATTAACCCCCACCCCCAACCCCCGCACCTCCACACACTCACACATGCACACCGCTCTGCTGTCAATCTCAGTACCTCACACACACCGCTCTGGACAGGCCTGCCCAAGCCGGACAGGCCACTCTAGGGCCCTCCAGGCTCGCCTCACAGGGCCTCCTGGAGATCCCAGCCACAGCAAATCAATACAGTCTGACTGTCATAGGTGCCGTCCCTGAAGGCACTCACACACTGTGCTCACGCACTCATCCGTTACACACAAAACTATGTCGTAGGTGATGTCTGATCTGTACATCAGAGGAGGTTCCAGATCTGGGTTTGAGATTACATGACGATGTGAGTTTTTTTTTTTTCGGAAGGTGTGTTCCTGCTGGAAGCTGCCCGTCCAGTCGAGCAGGCGGCCCAGTGATGTCACCAACGTCAGTCTGTCAGCCAGATTTGTGTAATGGGTTTTCCACTCATCATGCTGACGTAGAAAGAGACACTGAAAATACACTCCTGTTGATTTTACCACCTTGTTCGCATGTACTCGCACAAGATATGCAACTGGCAGGACATGTTCTGACATAATATGAGGAGGGAGACATGTGAAAAACAGGACAGACTGAAACACGGCCTAGAGCACTGCCGCTGTTAATCCGCAGCCTTGCATGCACTGCCTGCACACATGCATAGGTGCGCGTAGACACACACAGTGGCAGAATCCACTGGGAATCCGCTGAATCCATGTTCTACAGGGCTATAATTAGGTTAGTTTTTGGAGAGGGGGTTAAACAAACAGGGGCTGTGAGGTCATAGGCAGATGGAAGTGGGATATGCCTGCACTTGCTGAGTGGGCACAGAGCTCCACATGACAGGAGAGAGAGGCCCTCCGGGCGCTCAGCATGGGGAGAGCAGGGGGGAGGGGGGTGGGAGCAGGGGTGGTGGTGGTGGTGGGGAGCCCAACTCGGATGGCCTCACTGCCAGAACATTCAAACACAATCAATAGCACGGTCCAGCCACACACACCTTTCCCCAACACTCCTAAATCATCATTAGGCACGACATTTCTGTGCCAATCCCAGAGATCACACAGAGAGCCGAGCTGCACTCAACTGCACTGACATGTTGGAACTTTTGCATCTCAGACCTCCACATTTTGGTAGAAAGTTAACCCACAGCGTCCCACTTTATCAGAGTGTGAGCCAACACCGATATGACATCATTTTTAAAGAGTTTGATAAAACACATCAGTCCGTCTCGCCTGCAGCAAACACCTCCGACACAGAGGAGCAGGAAGAGAAAAGCTGCTTAATCACAAAAAAATGAGTTGGAAAGTGTGATTAGGTGACGGGTGGCTGCTGGCACGCTAGAGTGACTTAAGACCCTGTCAGTGAATGCAGGGAGGTCTGGATAATCTTTCCCTCCACAAAGGTGCGTGGGGCTAATCCAGGCCGCTGTGCTGAGCTGTGGATCAAGTCCTACAGGGAGTGTGGGAAGGCCAGCAGGACTGCCACTGCTTCGGCCCTCTTGGTGGCCACAGCTTATATTTATCCTGAGGTACGCTGCAGCAGCAGCAGGCCGGCCCATTCACACACACACACACACCTTTACATTATTACTGAAGCCACACTCAGTGCTGCTGGGGGCTGCTAAGGTCTTGAATGTGACGCAATTTCAGTATAATTTGTTATAAATTTAAATCCACCATATAGATTATTTGCCTGAGTCATCACTACATTTGAGCAGCTCTGAGGTGGACACGGAGCAATTTCACATCGTTTCAAATGGAAATGAGCACAACAAAAGTTCCTCTGCGCACATCACAAATGATATGACAGAGTAAATTAGAGAAGCTCTCGTCAACATGCCAAAATACTAAAAGGTCATTTATTACATTATTTTATATGGCAGACAGGAAGTCACACATTTTTGTATAATTTGGTACATCAGCACAGACACAAAGTCAATTCATAAAACTTTTCAAAACAGGTTTCAGACGCATCTCTTGTGTTTTTTTTGGGGTATAATTATAATTGTATTTTACTTTCTACCACTTTTAAATATGAAGTGATCTCATGCTCATTTCTTTTAGTGTTTTTTTGTTTAGAATAATTAATTTGTGAACAATAGAAATAACAAACTGAATTGTTGTGATGAAATATTCTAAAACACATTCAAACTGACTGAAGTGATGACAACCTGTGGAATAAACAGTCTGTCTTCACAGAGTAAATACTGAAATGAGGGTGAACTAAGGGAAGAAAAAGCATAACAGCTTTTAGAGGCTAAAACAAATAGTTTGTTTTCACTAACTATAGATAAAAATCATTTCAAAAGAGGGGGAAAAAAGATGAAGACTAATGTTTTGTTAGAATAACAAGTCTGTAAAAAAATGTTTACCGGAAATATAAACATTTATAAGCCTAATAATTGTGTTAAATTATATTCTTAATTTTAAATAGATGTTTAAAATGATATGTGAGATTTTAAGTCCAGGAAAGCAATTTCTCATTTTTTCACTTTTGTATTAAAAACTGAAATACTAAAATGATTTGTAGACCATGTTCCCATGAAAAAACATCTGATGTTACGTAGTAGTAAGTGACAAAATCACCATACCTGTATTTTCTTTATAAAATAAATGTTTTGAGCAAACATAAAATGTTTTGACCTTCACAGAATTATCATTGTGAAAATGACAGATTGTCATTCAGTGTTTGAAGATGTTTAAATATACAAAATAACCACTTTTCTGTTCAACAAACCACAATCACATTTCCACACAAACGACAGAGTCACGAATCATGTTTTGTACAAATTTATTCAGCATTTAAGAATAGAGGATGGTCTTAAAATATGTAGAAACGTCAGTTTAAATAAACCTTTTCGTTCAGGATAATGAGTAAACATGACACTGTCAAAACCATCACAGAAAATAACATTTTACAAAAACAAAAATTTGAACATTTTTTCACGTGACAAAACATCGGGTTCACAAGCTAAAAAAAAAGAAACAAAATCTTACTATAAATAAAACTTGCGTTTGCGACCCGCACAGTCTTAACATTTCATTGAACCTATAGGTCATGAGGAGGAGGGGAGAAATAAAAAGACTACAAAATTTGGACACAGTCGAGACAACTGACATTCTACAAATTAAGTGTAAACATTTATGAAGCAACTTTTCCATCCAGCTGTTCTGAAACACACCAGCCTCTCTGAATGAGGCCACATGCCTTTTCATAGAGAGAAAATATGGCATTCATTAAAATATAGAAGTCCAATTCTTCTAGTTGATTGCTTATACTTGTGATAAAAAGCCTCTTTGCAATGCGATTTTTACTCTGATGGGCTCAACGTTCAGTTTCCATTTTAAATTCATTTAAAAATGGACAACTCAGGAGATAAAATTGTTTTTTTTTTCTTTAGCAACCAAAAAGTTCAAGTATCCAAGTACTTTTTAAAGTCTTTAGTGTCTCTCAGATGTGGGTGAGGGGTAGCGTGCCATTGACGCCAGTCCCTGCGCTCTGATAGTGCGGATGGACGCTGTGTAACCGGCTGCTCTGCAGAGAGGAGTGCTCCGCGCTCTCCCCGCCGGGAGGCAGATACATGCTTATCATATCCCTCAGGTCCCCCAAACACGCCCGCTGAGAGTGGGACGTGATGGCCGGCGGCGGTGAGCTCGGCTCGGTCTTGCACACGGACGCCATGGAGCTGAGTCCCATGGCGCTGCTGCTCTGCTGCGTGTACGCCGGAGACATGCTGTACGTGGACGCCGCGTTCATGTAGGTCTGCGCCGAGGACATCATCGGGTACTGGAGCCCCGCCATCTCGTACCGGTGCATCTGCTGGATCTGGGGGCTGTTCATGCTGTGATGCTGAGGGTACGCCAACTGGTCCTGCATGAGGGAGTACGCGCTGTTCGTCCACCCGTTCATGTGCGCGTAACCGTCCATCCGCTGCCCCACAGACACCGAGTTGTTGACGGCGTTGGCGCCTGGCGCCAGCAGCCCCCCTGGCAAAGAGTACTTGTCTTTCTTGAGCAAGGTCTTGGTCTTCCTGCGGGGACGGTATTTATAATCCGGGTGCTCCTTCATGTGCATAGCGCGCAGACGCTTGGCCTCGTCGATGAACGGCCTCTTCTCAGCGTCGGTCAGAAGTTTCCAGTCCGCGCCGAGCCGCTTGCTGATCTCAGAGTTGTGCATTTTGGGGTTCTCTTGAGCCATCTTCCTCCGCTGCCCCCGGGACCAGACCATGAAGGCGTTCATCGGCCGCTTCACCCGCTCCTGGTCGCTGGCACTGTTGTTCTTTGCGCCCGGCGCCGAGCCCGAGTTGGACTGCGGGAGCGGGGTCTTGAGCTCGGTTTCCATCATGTTATACATTCAGGCGGCTTTTTAGTGTTCACTCACAGGCACATAAAAAAAAAAAGTTCACAAAACAGCACCAAAAGTCAAAGAGGTAGAGGTACTGACCAGTCTCATAAGAAGATGGGAAAAAAAGTTGTGCCCAAAGAGGCAAACTGTTTCTGCAGGTGCTTCTGGTTTCTCTCCGCTCAAAGCTGCTCTGTCCCCCACGGCTCTGAAACAGAAGTCTGTAAACTTGTTCGCCAAGCTCATCTGTTAATAGGCCTAGTGGCCGGACCATGTGATGCGGATTGACAGCGTGACAATGAGGTCCGGACGACCAATCAGCGCGCAGCTCCCCGTATCCACCGCGTAACCAACCGGAGCACGCAGCGCTGTGTTTTGGTTCAGAGGAGGAGGAGAGGTAAAGTTTCTCAACAACCTGAGCGCAAAATGTTACACATTTACAACCTTTATCATGTGTGTGAAGAGGAGACGTGAACGGAATTGTTTCTGTTATTGAACGGAATAAATTACAACCAACATTTTTAAATGTGTTGGGACTCATTTGAATAAAACTTAAAAAAGTGGAACATTTTTTAAAAACTTTAAAAGGCAGTACTAACCCTTATATCAATCCAACAGAAATATATGCTGCAGGGAAACACCAGTCTTAAGGGATCAGTGTCGATAAATGAATTAGAGGCAAATCCCAACAGGCAGAAACCAACATGGCTGCAAATACTTCAAGTAAAAAGTGGAATATTGGAATAAAATGTGCCTCTGGCATTTAAAAAATCCTTTAATCTCCACCTGCTGTCAAACACGCTTTTGTTACTTTAATCACAATTTTAAGAAAATGTATATTGTCAGTATAAAATAATATTTGGGGGGATTTCGGTGCTGCAAAAAAACCCAATAGATAGATAAATTAATCTGTTAAAAATACAATAAAATAAAAAACAGATGTTTCATGAGAAAATGTTTGAACCACCTGCTCGGAAGTCCTTTTCTCTGCAGTTTTTACTTCACACTGTACTGAATCAATGCTGTTTAACCTGCAGAAATACTGAAATCATTTTGATATAATAAAACTACTCTGGAGAAATATTCTCTAAGGGTAAATATATTGAAATAAAACATAATAATGCTGATGAGTCCACGAGTAACAGAATCTTGATTTTTAAAAAGCAGGTAAATAAATAAATAAATGAATCATGAAATAACACCTAAAATAAGACAGTGAAACTTTGACATGAAACGAGCTGCAGGTTCCGTTAATGTGTGCAGCGGGATTAAAGGAGCCACAATGCAAAACTTTAATACATCAACGACCTCTTGTGGAGGGGACAGGACATCTCTGCGTCCCACAGGGAAACTTTAGTTTGGGACTGAGCATTAACACACAGACAGACAGGGAGACAGACAGCTCGCTGCCCCTGTTTGCTGACTTGTTTTCTCTGTGTGGTGTTAATGGTTATTAAAATGATCGCGCTGGAGTGGAGCCGCATTTGCATGTGTCTCCTTACAAACGAGCAGAAACCGATCGTCCGACAGCAGAGCTCACACCTGCTAATGATGATGAGCGGATCGGCCATCGAAACGACTATTAACACCTCAGGATTTACATGCAGGCT
>CAFUXE010000124.1:460357-473770 GCA_903364295.1 Serranus cabrilla | reverse complement strand
GAGAGAGAGAGAGAGGGGGAACCTGTGGCGTCTTTACTGGAAATCCACGTCAGCGCCACCCATCACACACTATTAGCTGCCATCAAAGCTCTAATTTTACTCTAGCATTACACCCGCTCCCTGCACCCCCTCCCTCCCCTGCTGCTCTGGATGGTGCAGCCTGGTGGGAAAACGACATTCAATCCGCTGTCCGCCCCATTCAGGCCAAATTGGCAAATGACAGCTCTCCGCCTCTCAGATTTCGGGAAGTGAAAGGTACCACCGCCACCATCCGCCAAAAGCTGTTGGTGGAGGAAGGAGGAGGAGGTGGGAGGGCAAGGGGGGAGAGCGAGGCCCGGCGAGGCCGAGGAGTGGACCGAGGTGGGTTAACAGCCTCCCTTGTCCTCCTCTGTGGCGACGGTGCTGGACAGAGAACACAGAGAAAAGAGAGAAGAATGCCTACTCAGCAGATCAAAGGAACTTCCCCGAGTCCAATGGGAAAAGTTGACCCCAATCCCCTAATCACCCACTTTACCACCCCGGGCCGAGCTGTGCGGGCAGATGGGAATACAGCGTTTGTCCTCGTGGGGGTCAACAGCAGCGAGAAGGCAGCACACAGAGCTGAATCTGTGCCTCAAAACCGGCTTTCAGAACTCTCCAACTCGCTTCTGGATGTAAAAAGCTGCAGAAATAAACGGTGAAAGAGAACAACACACCGTCGGTCTGATAAGCTGCACAGAAAAAGGCATAAAAAAAGAAACTTCCGGTAAAATGTAGGGAACATGCAGCACTACTCGACACACATGCACAAACAACAAGGTCTTTCATCGGCGTTTTACGGTGACACACAGGGAAAAGACACAGAACATATTGTGTTAGACACTAACTGGCCGCCTGACTGAATGGTACTCTTACTGCTAATTAAGTGCTAATGGCAGTTCCCCCTGCAGAGAATACTAATTAATGCTCCATTCTTCTGCGGGCTGAGCGCGTACTCCACCGCGGCCTAATGAGGGGAGGCAGGTACGTCTTCTCCCAGGCTGGGTTAATAAGCACAACACAGTGGGGTCTGAGGAGAGAGGGCCATACCAGGGGGCTGCTTCCTGTTCCCTAATCTTAACAGACCCCCCTCAGAACACACACAATGAGCCACGGAGGTAATGAAAGGATTTGTCCCTTAAACTCGGAAAATAGGCCAGGCTGTGTGCCCGTGTGGATAGCACCTCAAAAGTTTGGGTGAATGTAACGTTAACATGGAGGGGAATCCAGATTTAAAAGAAAATACGACAACAAATCCAGCTGTACACCTGCAGAGAGAGATCATTCTTAGGATATTAGGCGTTTTTTTCAACAGATGCCAATAATCGATAATTAACTGCTTCTCTTGGAAGATACGGATAATTTCCTGTTTGCATTTTAAAAATAAGTTCTTAACCTGTAAGTTTATGAGCTAAGATGTAGTGAATAAATATGGTAATTTAATATTCCATAACTTGGATCTAACCAAATCTATAAAAACAACTGATCTTAATCTTAAAATGTTCCTTTTTTATAAGCAAAGGACATAAAAAAAAACTTCTAAAACATACTTTGTCTTTTAAAGAACATTTGGCCAAAGAATTCAAATTAAATACTTTGATATAATCTGTCAAATCAGATAATAAATTAATACCAAATAGTTAATACTGCTGACGAGCCGAGGCCAGATGCTGCTCTTGTTAAGTCAAATAAAAACAACAACAAATGAAACAATTTGGTTTCATATATTCAGCTGATAATCAGCTATAATTAAATGATCAGATTAAAACATAATGCTAAAAATTACCAATATGAGACGATAATTTATCGGTCCTGATATGCACCGTGCATCCCTAAGATATTTGTGAGCATTTGGGGGAACTGTGCTTATATTTGTGACTGTGTGTGTAACTATTGTATGCACGTACTGTTTGTGCCCAGTAATGTAAAAAGTATAAAAGTACTTGGAAAACTGAATTCGTATTGGGTATGTCTTCCTGTGTGTCTTCCTACAGAATTAGGAGCCAGAAACTGCTGATGTCTCTTAGAAAACAACTTCTATTTTATATAGTTTCCGGCTGCCTGAGAATATGCACGGCCGAAAAATAAATAAATACATTACCTGTTTGGATGCAGAAAGCCTGGGAATCAGATTCAAAGTGCTGAAGAATGAATGGATGTGCGAGTATGCGGGTGCGTGCATGAGCGTAAACATAGATTGAGGATGGCATTGGAATTACCTGAGTGAGATAATGGTGGTGCATTAGATTAACTTTCAGTCCTTAAATGCAACACATTTAGGCAATCTTGTCCCCCAAAAACATGTCAATGTCTGAAAGGCCTCCCTCTCGCTATCAGGAGCCTCTGGTCCCCCACACTGATGCAGCTGGCAAGGCGCTACCGTCGACAGTCAAAACGCAGCGCCAGATCTAGTTATAAAATAATTGAATTTTCATATCAGAGGGGACCAGAGTCCCAGCAGACAATAGGACTGCTGAGTCCTCTCTGATATTGGCTCAGGCCCTTTGCCATGCGCATGAAATCAGTATGTTAATGTTCCAGGGTTTTCTTTTTTTAAGGGCACTTGTGCTCTCGCAATGTACTACCGATGCGGTTTCAAAAAATTGCAACTATTGATAAGTAGGCAGCCAGCAACCCCCTCGACCCCTCCTCCCACCCAACATGCCCACCCCGCCTCCCCCCAACCCACCGAGGCTCTAGACGTTCTCGCACCCCCATCCTCCCCCATTATTAAAATTGTAATTTATTTTTCTAAATCAGAATGACAGCTTGCTTTCTTTTCTCTGCAGCAGGCAGTGAATCACCGAGCTTTAATTACTTTCGTAACTTCGCTGACCCTGTGAGCGTGCTGCTCTGCCAGAGAAAATGGGACCTCCAACAAAGGCCCTCCACAACCACAGCCGCCTTCGGTTCATTCAAAATGCGAAAATTTATCAAACTACGGATTTTATAAGATTTTGTTAACATTTCACCTCCTATCTTTTTCACACTCCCCCAAAACACCCCCGCTTGCTACAGTTCTGCACTTCCAATCTCCCGGCCCACCTCCTGAAGAAACTCAGTGCACTAAACAACCTTATTTCAACTCTCCTCTTCCCGTCTCCCGTGTGCTTGTGTCGACTCGACGGGGTCTCTGCAGGTCAGAGCAGCCAGAGGTCAGGCTATCATCGGTGACCCCCTCATATCCAGGCCGCGGCCTCGGCAGCAGGGAGACACACAGCGCGGGGTCCCGAGGCCACAAAGCACAGATCAACAGGGATGAGCGCCACATTTGATCACTTCACAGATCTTTGGCCCGCAGACATGGAGGGTCAAGCTTCATTCAGCGCGGCCCGTCAGAGTCTATCACACAGCCGTCCGCCGCCTTTCCTGACCGCGGGGTCAGGGGTCGCCTCAGTGTTTAAAAGCATCCCTGAAAGCGTCACATGGATCATGGCCGTGACGCTGACGTGTGACTTTTAAGCTGAACGGGAGGAAGGTTTAAGATTCTGCCCTCCTCTGCTTTGTTGCTGCAAAGTTCAGGCATGTTTCTTGTCCGCCAACAGATCCCTATTTGCTTCACATTATTCTCTCCGCCTGATTTATTAAAGAAGCTAATATGTTGTAATCCCCGCTATCGCTCTCACCTTCTCACTGGCACACCTCTGTTTTGGGCTGTGCCACTGTGTGAACCAGGGGTGCGCAGGCACCGTTGGTCTTTTGCTGACTGCCTGATAATTGAATGAGCGATTATCCCTCCCATTAATAGACAATGATACAGAAAGCACTGCCATATGTACGGAATATTAATGAGTGGCTGCAGCGGCCTAGATAAGAGAAGCGCCATGCAGTTGCTGTAATAGGGGTTAAAACAATTTGCCCCCCACCACCCTAACGCTCCCCACACACACACACACACACACATACATACACACACCAGCTCCCATGCTTTCCACTATACTAATCCTCCATCCTCTCACCAGCTAAGTGGGCTGCCACCATCCAACCGCCCCCCATGGCCTGGGCTTGTGCTCGGCGCTGACCTCACTGCTGCCAAGGCCGACCCGCCATTGTGTGAGAGTGCGAGCGGGGTCACCCCACAACAGAATGGCATGCTAATGATGGGAAGCAGCGGGTGTTTAGTATTTATGGTATGAGACATTTCGCAACAACAGACCCAGAAACGCATTTTACAGACAAAAAAAATCACGACTATCGCGTTTTTTGTCTGTGGTCTTCGATATGAAAATGTCTATAAAGTGTATGTATTTATCTATTCCATTTCTATCGCAATGTTGTTAAGAAACTATTTACGTCATTTGGATGAAGATTTACTGATCCTTGCACATGGGAGCGAATAATAGAGGCGCTGTTTGCTAACATAATCTGTGGAGTGTACAAGGCTTTACCATGTGGCTCTTTAATAAAGACAATTTATTAACTGAAGAACTGAAAACATGCTGCACCGCGAGATTGGTCGACATATGATTTTACTAACCAAGGCGCTAGAATAAATGCAGAATTTCTATATTTTTGAAGCACAAATTGTGTATGTGAAGGTTTCTGAATGCTGCAACCTGTTCTGATTGACATGTGGCGACGGCTGCTGTCAGCACGCTGCAAACACGTGACGATCACAACACTTTGTAAACAGTTAAATTTCACTTTGCTTACGTTTAAGAAAACAAAAATCACTCGGTAAGAAGAAGCCCAAACACAGTTATTCCAGAGAAAACTTCCGGTTTCAGTCCTGGGTCGGTTGGTCCCATCAGACTCCCTTCCCACCCATCCAACCTTTACCATCATCTCGCTTCATCACAGGACGAAAAATACAAACCACAAAGCAGACTTTTTTGCTGGCTGCAGGGCTGATTTTAAAGTTAATCGTGGTGAATTTCCATTATCAGAATGATTGTAGATATTGACATAAATTCACTAACATAAAGTTTTGATTTCATGATTTATTTGAAATTGCCATAAAGGTATAACTTTATATTCCACAGTGAAGTCCCTCTCTCTTCCTATCCTATGACCAGAGCTGATCTGCTACAGATGACGGCAGAACGGCAGTTTTTCCTCTAACACTAACATTATTTTGACTCCAACCCAAACAGTTCATCCATTAGTTTAATTTGACAGAAAATACATCTAACTGGATGTATGTTTAAGTTCCACTGTAAGAGTTTTAAGCATATTTGGATGATTCTCGAGATACAAACATGAATGGCAATAATTTTGGTCAGGACGGTGAATAAAAAATGTCATCTCATCATGAGCTAAATGTTTTGTTATGGAGATCTATGTTTAATTTCAAGAGTTTTAAGCATATTTTGATGATTATTAGGATGAAATTCCATTTTTCTATTGCTTATCATGGCCAAAAATATTGCAATTTTAAGATATTATCCCAAGGTTAATGATGTGTTATGGAGATATGGTTTCATTTTCAGAGTTTTAAGTATATTTTGATGATTGTGGAAGAAAAAATGTGAATCTCAATCATTTTAGCCAGAATAAGCAATAAACAAAATGTAATTTCATCCTAAACTTAATGTTGTGTTTTGGAGATATGATTTCATTTTCAGAGTTTTAAGTATATTTTGATGATTATTGGGATAAAATCCTGAATTATTTTGACCAGGATAGTCAGGTAAAAAGAAGTCCTATCATCTCATGGCTAACATATTGTGATGCAGATCAGAAATGATCGACATCAGCCTTCTTTATTAGCTCCATCTCACTGTCTCACTGCTGAATGTGTCTTCATCTTCTTGCTGTCACTGCTAAAGTGTTTTTTTCTCTCTGACATTCAGGTAAAGTAAAGATGCAGCAGCAGCTGAAGCCGGCGGCGCCACAAAGGCCCCTCCAGCATCACCTCCATCACATTTCATTAAAGGTGAGCAGCGAGTCAGGCAGGTGAAACAGTTGGGGCACACTTCTATATGAATCACCATGCCAATCAATATCTAACATCTATTAGCATTGGAAAGCAATATTTCCCCTTTTACCTTGCAATAATTGTGCTTAATGCTGTGAAGTACCTTATCATAGGTCTGACGGCAAAAGAAAGGCCGGTTTCCATGGCGACTGTGAAAGCCATTGGTTTCCTTTTCAGCAGAATAATGAACTTCTCTCCTCTGTGTGTCACTCTTCCACTCCACTCTCAGCCTCTTCGATTAAATTGAAGTCCACGCGTCCTTGAAATCCCTCGTCTCTGCCTGATAATTTGCCAAACAAGAGAAAAACACAGAAAAAATGTTCCAAGGCTCAACAAATGCATCACTTTAGGCCGAGGCGTGGGCGCAGCTCACAATCAATATGCAGTGTGTGTTTTTGTTTTGTTGGGATTTACTAACAGGAAGGAATATGTATCCTCTTAATTAAAAGAAAAAAACACCTATCAGTTAGATGTTTAAATATTAATGAGGTGACATTTCCCTTGACTCTGTTTAGTTGACATGGTTGCGAGATGATAATTATTAAATTAAATTGTATTCATGCTCCTCTCAGATTAAACAACTCTAAAACAGTGGGTTTAAACTGACTAAATTAGTTTTAAAGTCATATTTAATGAGCAGAAATTACTTTTTTGTTGCAGTTTTGGTATTTTTAAATTAAAAAATGCCTCTTTCTGCAGGTAAAGACTTTAAAGATGATGGTAAAAGTCAGGATAACACGAGTCACACTCAGTAATGGTGGATGCATGCAGCTGAATAGACTCCTCAAATCGTGCTCTGCAGTAAAGTTAGTTTCTCTATATTTCTCTAAGAGGAAAAAAAACTTGCTTCTCAGCTCTAAACGTCGTGAATCCGATCATTGATTGCACTCGCTATCCACAGCGTCCTTGAGCACAGACATCCTCACTGCCCGAGGACATCAAGTGTGCTGTTGTCTGCACGATGGTCGATTAGAGGGAGAAAAAACTGAAACTTATTCAAGTCAAGCTGAGACGCACACAGGTCCACAGAAACCCAGCGCTTCTTTATGTCTGTCTGTCTTTTTCTTTTTTTTTTACTGAAACGACTGAAATGTACATAAATATGGCATAAACATTGCATTCCTTTGGCTTTTTAATACGATTTTAACTTATTTTGTCTCATTGGAATTGATATCATTTTAAAGATATATATTTTTTTAAATGTCTTTTTCGGTAAGTTGTCGGTATCATTTGTAAAAAAGTACCCAATGTCTTTGTCACAATTAAAGTGACAGCCGCTAAATTAATTAATTAATTAAGGTACTGATTAAATATCTCCGCTCTAAAACTAAACATGAATTAACGGATCTGAGTGTCACTTCTCGTGTTATAAAGGCTGTAAATGACAGAGTCGGTCGTTTAAAGCTTCCTGTGTGTTTTCCCACAGGACCAATAAATATACAGCTCAATACGATTAATAAAAAGGGCGAAATTTACCCGTGTTACGGTCTCACAGGCAGGGGGGTAGGGCCCTGGTGACATTAAACTCTAACTCCATCCCTTAAATCTTAAATATAATAAAGTAAAAAATTACTACAAGCAGTTATTAGGCCTAATATTGGTTATCTGGTTATATAAAACCTGGTGGACAACATGTTGGATTCTCATATAAAGTTAAAGGGTAAAAGGAGTTCAGTCCAACATTATGAACTACATATTTTTCCTTTTACCTGTATTGCTATTTATGCATTTTGATGAGTGTTGGGAATATCAGCTGTAGAGATGTCTGCCTTTTCTCAACTATAATGGAAATATGGCGTTCGTCTGTGGTGCTCAAAGCACCAAAAAGTGCATTTGATACCATTTCTCTTTGCACAAATCATGACCTGGTTACTGAGGATAATCTGCAGACCGTGCTGTGAGCGGTTTCATCTATAGGAGCTGTTTCCCAGATCCTACATAAAATCAGGTCATGACTTCTGAAAAGACACATGGCTGTTGAGTCAAATTATGTTTTTGTCCCATTTTACTGGAGAGAAGAAAATCTCTGCAACTCAAACCCAAACAACCAAGATTGGTAAATGGTAGGAGGACAAATATGTATTTTTGATTTAAGGCTGAACCGTCCCTTTGAGTTACCTTGCATTGTGTCACTTAGCAGTATTTGATCATTAGATAAGTCAATAAGATAATAAACATTTATCTGACAGTACATATATGTAGTTACAACAGCAGTTTCAAGAGAACAATTAGTTTCTTCAGACTTATAAAGCAACATCTAGTCAGATCATACAACACACAACTGCATATCAACAACATACCCTATCAGCAAAACCTCTTAATTCATTTAGATAAATATCTGATTTAACTTGATGAAACCTGACTTCTAATAGACATAAAGTGAGACACAGCATGAGTTGGACAAAGATGTCTAAATCTGTTTCCAGCAGATACATCTCCTATCATAACAGTCAGCTGGAAAAGAAAGACACCTCCACAATCTTAACTTGGTGTAAAAGAAAAGAAAATTAGCTCTGCCAAAAATGAGCTGGACTGTGGCTCATCATTTAGTGACACCAATATCCTTTTTTAAAAAGCACTAAAAGCTGTAATTTAGCCACATTCTCAAAGCCAAAAGCTCCTTTTTATTCTTCAAGGAGGATTTAAAGACAAGCAAACTTTTCGGAGATCAACACGTTAATGGCAGATTGGAAGACAGTCAGTGAACACCCACAATGCCCACTCACCATCCCTGGAGATTAATCTGCTTTGTCATTTTTAATTAGTTTTCCCTCCATTTTTACCCGCGTCTGCACTGCACCGAGCCAAACCCAGGTGTGCCCGCGTGCCCTCAGGTAAGCCTCTGCTACATGTTTGTGTTCCCACTTAAAGGTTTTGATTGTAACACTTTACAATGACTCAAGGACAGCAGCTCAGCAGGCCAAACGCCCTCACCATCTTACCGTGTTTCTGTAGCGTGTTGGCTACCTTCCTCTGCCCTCGTGTTTTGTCTTTTAGACAACGCTGAGGGCCAAAATACCCACACAGCCCCTTTTCAACACTGAAGTAGTTTCTTTATCATCGTTATTTCATTCTATAACTCTCCTGCGTAAAGTTTTCTGTATTATTTACCTGAGACACCAAACATGAACCCTCCTGACCTGCTGCTGACTGGCTGCCACTTCCTGTCGGCATCCGGCCGCACGGGGGCGCGCGTGAGCTTCCGTCACAGGCGTCAATGAGCTCCTGTACATCACCACATAGCAACGAGTCTTCAACTTCAAACAAGGTACTTAGATAAAAATCACAATACCTCACTATGAACATACTCCACTACAAGTAAGAGTCCAGCATTCATAACCTTACATGTATTATCAGCTAAATATAATTAAGATGATACATTAATATACTACTACTTCTACTACTACTACTACTACTACTAATAATAATAATAATAATAAGTGCATCGTAGAGCGCAGTGAGGAAAAACAGATAATTTAAGTAATATTTTGTATTATCTATATATTGGTATTATTATTATTTATTATTATTATTATTATTATTTGTCATTGGCATTATTTGTTATTATTTGTTATTATGTATTTTTTTGTATTTTATTGGATGCAGAAATTGTAAACCTCACTTAAATTAAACTGTTTGAAAGTATGATCAGCTAAATGTACTCAAGTTTATACATTTAGAAAAGGGTTTTAAAAGTGAATTTAAGTATAATATTTTTGTCTCATTTGTTATTATCATTAATAAAATAATGTATTGTTATTATTTGTTGTTATTATAACAGTCTTCTATATTAGCAGATAAAAAACGAACTTAAACTATGTAAGTTGATAATTATTATAAATAATATATATTTAAGTGCAGTGCAGTTGAGCAAACGGATACAATGCAGAAAAAATCTGATTTAAAAATGTTTTAAATGTCACTTAAAGTAAGTGACGTAAGTACTTAAGTTGATTTATTTAAATATAATCATAATATAAGTGCGGTGCCGACAATAACAGGGTTCAAAAAGGGTAATAAGAATAGAAAAAAAACCACAACATGATATTGCCATCAGATATGAGCTGCTCTGCTCTTTAAATATTATCTTCACATAAAACTGTTTCATCATTGATACAGTGTTTATCTAGCAAAAAAGGAGCCTCATTTCCTTGCGGTTGCATTATGACATGAAAGACTCTGAGTTCGGTTTTTGTCGTCTCTTCTGTCCTACAGCTTTTACACTTTCATGTCTCTCTCACTGTGCTTGACATTTGATGGGTGATTTACAATAAATAATATAGTTGTTGTTTGATTCACATACTCTGCTTTCACTTCCCAAACATCATCTGAACTGTATCAAGCGTGTGGAGTAAGTTTCAGTGGTGAACTTCTGTTAAACTGAAAGAGGAATTTACATCACTGTTTTCATTAAATAAGAGGGGTAGAATAAGGTCACACTGACCTGGCAGGAAAGATTCATTGCACAATCAGCAAATTAACACCAGTAACCGACAATGAGACACTTTATAACACATATCAAGGTGTTGTTACAGAAACATCTTCAAAGTGCTCATACTCAATATCACCATGTGATACAGAGCTGTATGAATACATCGCTGCAGCATAATATGTCAACATTACAAACAAGGGAGGGAGCTCTGTTTCATTAAGTAAAACTTTCCAATACTGCTCTCACATGTTGCAAAACCATCAAGGAGTTCAACTGAAACTACTGGTAGAAGAAAGAGCTTTAAATTCCATGTATCACTCCCAAAGGTAAGAGGGTAAAAAGGAAAACCCCTGATCCCTCTAACGACGCGTGGGTGGCTGGTTTGAACAGATCCGTCTCCTCCACAGCAGTTTCTTCTTGCTTTCCACCACAGTCGAGCAAAAGACAGCTGTGAGATTTGAAGGACAAAAACAGCTGGGATCACGAGCTGCGCTGGCTGTAGCTGCAGTTTCTGGGTTACATGGAGACATTGTTGATACAACAGGAAGGATTGCTTCATAATTGCCTAATTTTTCAGACTGTGGCCAGACTATCTGTCATCTTTGGTCAGATATGAACTTTGATATTTAACCTGAATCCTCGTTTACTTTAATGCACCTGTGAGCACGAGCTCTGTCAGTTTCTGTTCCCATAATTTGGACGTAAAACTTTATTTTGTATATGCGCCGTTTCCCTAGAAAGGAGAATAGAATACAGCAGCGTAAATACTGTCTATTATAACTTTAACTATAACTTTACCCTTTGTGGTAGAAGTCTGTAGGATTCAGACTCACACCTGCAGTTCATCCTACAAACATTAACCTCAAGAAAATGAGGGGAAACATTGTGTTTATCCCTGTTAAACACAGGTTTGTTGGAGTAAGCATATTATACTGTGAGTAAATGTTACAGTAAACTGATTCTCCTCCAAACTTCTCAGTGCAAAAAAAAAAAGGAAAATCAAACAGGTGCTGGGGGCAGCGTTTCACTTTGTGCAAGAATTACAAGATTTACTACAAGCAGCGATTAATCTGTTCAAGGTTGTGTACAGTTAGATACACAACAAATGCCCTTAACTGCACAGGGAAAGATCCAGTGGAGTAAAAGTCCCACATTCGAAAAATACTTCAGTAAAAGTACAAAAGTATCAGCATCTACATGTACTTAAAGCATCAAAAGTAAAAGTACTCATAATGCAGAATGTAGTATTGATTCATTTATGTAAGCAGCATTTTACTGTCATTACGGTAGGGCTAATTTAATTACTTAATATACTGTTATGTATGTTATTTAAATTATAAAAATACAAAAACTTAAAAAAAAATTCTGTTTCTGTTTTGTGAAAAGTTACAAGTAACTAAATCTTGCAGCTAAATAGGAGTAAAAACTACAATAATTGGCTCTAAAATGTAGTATAGTAGAGGTATAAAGTTACATATATTGAAATACTCAAGTAAAATACAAGAACCTCAACTTTCTACTTAAGTAAATGTACTAAGTTACATTCCACCACTGGAAAGTTTCAAACTAAAATTAAGATTGACACCCGAACTGAGATTCTGTTGAAGAGACTGTTGCAAACACCTGGTCCAGGAAGAGTCTGGCTCCGTCCTGCTGGAGATTAACAGCCCAGCAGAGAAGCGGCACAGGCGGATGTGATGTGGAGTCTGGGAGTGTAGTCCAGGCTAAGTCTGGATGTTTTCTCTTGGTTAAGCTGTCTGTGCAGTTGTTTGTCTCATGTCATCCAGCTTGTTAATGAGAGAGCAGGTGTTGACAAGAAAAATTGCTGTTCAGCAGGTTTATGTGAAGCTGGTCTCAGCCGAGCCTTCCTGGCTTCTGGTTCCTCTTGCATCACTTCCACTAAGTGAGTAATCTGCAGCGGGATGGAGCCGGACTCTCCGGGGCCACATTTATTGCAATAGTCTCCTTGGGTGTAGTTCCTAAATTTAGTTTTTGGGTGTAAAGCTGCCAACTGTTTTACTGCTCAGGCTGTGGTCACACATAGTCAAATGGAAGCGAGTGACAAGGTGATATTGGTGATGAATCTGTGCAGGATGTGACACACATGGACGTCAGTTTGCTGGTTTGTAATACATTTGATAACCAAATGGGGTCAAGCACATACACTTCTTGTTACGGTTATTGGCTGTGACTGCGACTCTGCCGGTCAAAGCTCACCACAACTGAATTCCACGTAATGTAAAGATGCAAATTTGCTTTTCAACCGTAAATGAATACTTTCTGCGCCCCTTCGCTGTCACAGAATGGGAGTAAACAGGAGGTGAATAATGGCCAGTGTTACACATGTGGATGTGTGACCACCGCCTTACTGTGTCTCTGAGGGCCGACTGGATGCTACAGTGACTCACTACTAGTGGTAATACAAGACAGGATGGGCCGGGGCTGGCTGGTTCACATGCTAACTTCATTAATAACTGCGACACATTACTGTACATAAACATCTACAACATAATGTCAAAACTGGGACTTCTTCATATTGTTAGTTCATTTTCAACTAAAGTCTGGCCATATCTTACACAGTGCACTTTTAATACTTTAGATCAGCTAAAGATTTCCCGCTATCTCTCTAAATCCCCACTGGCTTTGAGGGCTGAGTTCTTGTAGACCAGAGCTATGCCGGCGCTGCTGTTCGCCGGTGTTTGTGGCTGTTCTGGTGATTGGCTGCTGGTCGTCCATCTCTTTCCCGTCAGAACAGACATCATTTTGGACCGGTAGTGATCCCCGGCCAGGAAATACAGAATCGGGTCGATGCAGCTGTTGATGCTCGCCAGCGGCCTGGTGATCTTGTAAGTAAAGTTGACGATGTTGAGGAATTCGCAGTTCGCTTCTAACACGCGGGAGGTGTAGTAGAGCGTCCGCGTGATGTGAAATGGGACGAAGCTCACGGCGAACACCACCAAGACAACTATGATGAGCTTGATGGACTTCTGGCGCGAGGCGGCGCCCTGCTGGCTGGCGGATAACCCCCGTCTGGGTCGGCACAGGG
>CAFUXE010000124.1:434350-453430 GCA_903364295.1 Serranus cabrilla | reverse complement strand
GTTTTTTTTTTTTTCGAGTGACATTTTGCAGAGGAGGGCCAGTGGGGC
Organism: Serranus cabrilla; assembly: GCA_903364295.1. NCBI lineage: Eukaryota > Metazoa > Chordata > Actinopteri > Perciformes > Serranidae > Serranus > Serranus cabrilla. The sequence goes on along the minus strand of CAFUXE010000124.1, from coordinate 453,382 downwards.
CCCTGACACTTTGGGACCCTGAGCCTGCTAGACCTGTTCAGAAGTCTTCCCATGGTGGCCTAGCAAGTCTTTGACTCCAGTCATTTTCAGTTAGCTCGCTTAGACAAGCATGACTGTCACATGCATGTAATGTGATCAGGCCTACAACCAATTACTGCAGCAGCTTGAGAATTCTGACCTTATCTCTACAAACAAATACTGTATATACTTGCTCTGTGTCTGTGCAGTAACAGTAGCCACATTGTTTGTTCTGTCTGTGAAATACAGTAAAGAGTCCAGCTAAGTACCTCTTTTTGAACAAGTTATCCAAAATCGTGTTACCTGAAGTAATCCAGATCATCCCAGCCGTTGAGGCTGAGTCCCAGCGTGTATCTCTGAAGACCCAGAGTGCTGAGAAGCTCCCGCACGGTCTCTGGAGCACCTTTGAGGACAGACACCTGCGTCGAGATAAAGCAGACAGAATATTTACAGAGAACCAGGAGTCGCGTTGTTTTAAAAACTGTCTTTGCGAGCAGCGTCCCACCTCTTTCTCCCAGCTGTAGCCTCTTTCTCCATGCATGGACGGGCCATTTCTATAACTCGGCCTCTGGTTGAGTATGGACGGGCCTCTCTGCTCTGTGGGGAAGAAGTCAACTTCGCTGAGGGACTTGGCCATTTGCAAAGCAGTGAGCGAGTTGTCTCCTGCAGGAGGCTGCTGGTCCAGCATCCAGGGAACAGACGCCTGAGAGTGTAAGTGAGTGGGGATGTAGGGGAAAGCTGACGGCACCTTGGCTGCCCGGACAGGATTGGTCCTTTCCGGGAGAAGCTGATGTTGATCCCTTCTGGTTTTTTCCCTAATGATTGCTGAATGATTCATATACAAGTTCCTCAGGTTCTTCTCGGGCAGTATGGAGTCTTGAACAATTTTTTTACCTTGGTATTTGTCTCTGGGTTGTGCAGTCTTTTCCTGATACTGTGACAAGGCGTTACTCGAGGGCGGAGGTATTGGAGATGGGTTTTTGGCAGGGAAAAGCTGATAGGAGGAGTTGGTTTGGGGTGTGTGAAGGTCATTGGTGGGAGTGAACTGGGGCAGGACGGCTGGGATTTCAATCTCTGTAAAGTCGGATCTGCGACAGGGTCTTCTGTCGAAACCTGGACGTCCTGAGATCTTTGGGAGCTGCAAGGCCTCATTTCCAGACCAGATCACCTGAGGGTCCCTTCGCTGCGGGAGAGCCTCCTCCACCCTGCGCGTCACTGACACGCCTTCAAAGATGAAGTAGGCTGGATTGGTGTAGCTGCTCGGGGTCAGTTTGGGAGGAACTGCCAAGGACCTGCAATGAAGCATTGATTTACAGTTTTATGTCACTAAACGTGTCCTCAATACTCACATGTTCTCTATACTGTCGCAGCAGCAGTGTGGACGATTTAGTCCGATCAGAAATGGAATATAATATTCATAATCTAAGAGAATAATTTATTTTGTTAGCTTAGAATGAGCCCTTCGCATTTTCAAAAGGAAAAGGTTCTCGTCCATGAAGTCTGTCATATTGCAGCACCATTTTCAACAGCAGCCCAACACAGTCAACACTGGTTTGAGAGAGGGTCTATTCAAAAACACGACACAGTGGCATTGAAAAGTAATAGAAGGTGAATCATTTTTCAGTATAATGTAGATATTATCACAATTCACAAGATTTGGGAACACATTTCTGAATTCTTTTTTCTTTCAAAGTCAGAGTATGCAATAGAAATTCAGCCTGACTTTGAGCTCAGTTATGTTGAAAATCATAGCAGGTAAAATGTTAAATAAGGATTTGTAAACCTACAAAACTAAATGTTGCTCCTGACAAAGATGCATGTAACTGGTCAGAGAGATTTCTGAGGATTTTCCAAGAGCTCTAGAGAAACTTTCCGTGAGAGCTGGAGGCTTTCTGCTGCTTTACACCGGTGCTCGGAAACATTAAGAGGTCCTCACCTGTTCATCGGGACCCGTGTAGGTGCAGGAGACATGAGTCCCCTGCCAGGACCTTTATCATCCTTCTCAAAATAGAACCACTCTGAAAAAAATCAAATCACAGGAAAATCATTGAGTTTCATAATGAGCAAGACTTCCTCAAAGTCTGTGTGGTGCGTGTGGGCCAAAGGCTATGCCAGTCTGCTATCACAGAGCATAGTGGTGTTGGTGTGTGTGTTGTTGTCGTGCCTGACCTGGTGACATAATACCCATCTGTCCTGTTTCAGTGTCTCAGGATGCATCTGGTCAGGTTCAGTCATTCAGGAGCCAAAAGAGGAAGCGGTCGATAGATACCAGCAAGTGTAAAGCCAAGCCAGGGATCATTGAGGAACCAAATAGAGGAAGCAGTGTGAGACTCACAGGAGAGTCAAAGGATGCAGTGACAGTGGAGATGAAAGTTTAGTGGGAAGTGATAGTGCAAGCAAGGCAAAGGGGAGGAGAGGATCATTTCCGTCTGACTCACCGTAGGTCTTCTCCCGAGTTCCCCGTCTGTCCTTGGGCACATGGACCCTGACCCGTCCTCGTATGGAGCCCATCTCCTCGCCTCGGTGACTCAGAAACGTCTCAAACTGCTCCGACGCGCCGGTGAGCGAGTGCAGAGCCACACAGCATTCACCTGTAAAACAAAATTTTAAAAGATTAGTCATTCAATCCAATCAATGCCTGTATAAGGCATTTCAGACTGAAACAAAGTGTGGAGTGGAACCTCTCCATCTAAATCGTTTCAGCATGATTTCCATAGACCTTAACTTCACCAACATTGAAGGTCAACTGCATTTAATTTGGAGCACTTGGAAAAAAAACACTATTTAACACTATTAGAAAAACAAGGTAATCCATCACTTTTTGTTGAAGTTCTGCCTCTTAAATAGAGATTAAAAACAGATTGCAGGCCTATCTTGTTAGAAAATAGTTTTCAATGAAACTGTTTCAGTCCGTGCTTCAGTGCCAAAAACATGTTTTCATCAAAATTCTTTGAGCTTAAGCAAAAATTTGCAAATCATATCAAAACACAATAAAACTGTTTTTATTAGCAGATAACACTTTTGCTAAAAGTTTAACCCCCTGAACTCTACAAAGTTTTGGCACGTTTAAAAGACTCAAAGTTTTCTTTTCAAAAAATCCTTTTAAAAAACATAAAAGAAATCAAATATAAAAAACACACTATTTTTCATAACCAGAAACCAAGAAAACAATCATTTTCATCAAATCTTCTAAATGCTGGTGAAAAATGTTTTGTGACAAAAGCTTATCTTAGGAAAAGTTACCATATCTAAGCTTGAGATAACAGTGATAAATCATAAAAATCACTTTATTCCAACATCTCATTTAAAATCTAGCCAAAAATAAAAAGTTAACAGTCACATGACAAAAACTCATCAACTGAAAGGAGAGACAAGACAAGAGAGGTTATAAAAATGTTAATAGGTTAACATGTGTAGATTGTGGAGCCCCATATTTTTCCTTGTGGGGATTTGGAAAACCGTTGTACATATAGATTACATTTTATTTCCTCCTTTTATCAAATAGATCATAAAAGAAAATCAACTTCCTTTTTTATGGCTTTATATCTGCATTATACTGCACTAAAGGGCCATTTTTAAGTTCTTTGCCATGATTGTGCTGTTTCCATGACAAACTGCTTGGGGGTGAAAGGTTTAAAAAAAAAAATAAAGAAGGAAATATATAATATCATCAATAATTAAATTGTCCCGTGACCAACCGTATGACTCGAACCCGTCACATGACTTGACAGACAACAGCAGGTGCTGATCCTGAAGATACTCCGTGTCCGACATTACTGGAAGAAGCTGTGACAGACATCAACAAATCACAAGTTAAGAATCTGATGTAAAAAAACCAAAAAACAATATCAGCAGACATTTCTAAATGAGCCTCGAACCTTGGGCAGCTGTTTGAACGACCAGCCCAGTTTGAGAAACCCGGGAACATCGCAGCTCTGTGAGTCATTCTCACTCGAGCGTCGTGTCTCTGCAGAGAAAGACATGAATAAATCTTTGCCTCCGTGCTGCATAATGGCTTTATATCAAATCTATTTTTCATGTGGCACCATACCTTCAAGGCAAGACGAATGAAATTCAATAAAGAACTTTGCTTTGCTTGCCGTCTTCACAATGGCCTCGATGCCTTTGAGCTCTATCCAGGCCCTCTCCATGCCTGGATTTGTATCTGTGCGACACAAACACATAACAATACGGTTCACTTAATGAAGGGATTCAGACGTATTCCACCTGCTTCTGTCAACAATGACGGCACCTGTTTTGGAGCTGAACTGTGACGTCACTCCCACTTGGAACGTGGCGAAAACAGGCGAGTGATCACTTGTGAAGATGTCATCTGTGCAACCTGGTGAGAGATAAATCCACCAAACTTTATTTTTAGAAGTGCAACAACAACACTTCATATTGTCTCTGGACAGCACTGTAAGCAGTGGTGAAATGTAACTAAGTACATTTACTCAAGTACCATATTTAAGTAAAATACAAGTACCTCAAAATTGTACTTGAGTATTTCCATTTTATGTAACTTTTTCAGTTAAAGATTTAACATGAAAAACATGATCAATTTAAAGTGATAAGACATTTATTTATTTCAAACTCATAACAGTATATTAAGTAGTTAAAATGAGAACATTTACGCTGCTTACATAATTATCACACCTCAGTGGGGCCATTCTGCATAATGGATACTTTTACTTTTGTTACTTAAAGCACATTTTGATGCTGATATGTTTGTACTTTTACTGAAGTAAGGGATCTGAATACTTCCACCACTGGCTGTAGGGCAGATGAGCTGCCAGCTACGTTTCATAATATATGATAAAATATGATTTAGGAGACAACAAGTAGTTTTGCTTCTTCCCTTTCTTGGTCATGTTTTGATAGTTTGCTGAGGTTAGTTAGAAACAGAAGCTCAGGCAGAATGAGAGGAAATGACTCTGTTTCTTTATGGACCACAGACCAGGATGTAGGGTTGACCGTTATTCCTTTTGAGGGTTGCTTTCATTTTACAGTGGTACACATGAAAAAAGAAATGACCACAGATATCTAATTTGAGAACAATGCATCAAAACATTGGGCTGTGTTCTTAGCTACTTGTATGTGTTTTGTTTATGTCCTATTAACTGTTTCCCTTTCTGCTTACAGATTGTTCTTATTTTCCCAAGAGATTAAATGTTCCTATATGTTACCATATGCAGTGCAGATGATGTGTGTCTCCGGATAGGACTTCCACAGGATCCGATCACACCATGATGGAACATTAACTCGCACCTACAGAAACAGATTCAGGTATAAATAAACAACAAGTTAAACTGCCAGATACAGAAACTGTACGCAGTGGAGGATGCCTTCATTCCTGGCATGCCAGGCGTTCCTTTTTTTGGGATGTGGGTTAACACTTAACCTCCTATTTTTAGAGGCCGTGGCAGCTGCTGTCATTCTCCTTCCTACAGACCATCTAAACAGGATTAAGTTACGCATAAAAATATTTTTAAGAACTGAGTCAACTGTTTACATACTTCACTGTTTTTTTTCTTTGTAGTTGTGCTTTGCTGGTACAATATGTTTTAGTTATTGAGGCTAAAATACAATACAGGCTGAAAGTATGACAGCAATGTCCTTCAGAAAAATTACTACCACAGAAAATACAATGAGGTGAATTTATGTGAAGGATATCAACACAGGAATACGTGCCACACTGAGAGGTTATGAATAAAAACATTCGATCATAGAAACACACGAGAGCAGGGTTGCAAAATGCCAGAAATATTACATTTTCAATGTGAATTTAAAAGGAATTTATTGGGAATTAACGGTAAACAATGGGAATGAAATGCTATTATAGGGATTGTTTGCTGAATATACAAAATCATAAGCAGACTTAATGTTTTTGACAAATAAATCCATGAATTTGTCATATACAATGTAAAAAGTTGCCTTATTACTTTGCTTGCTTGTAAATTTGAGCAGACAATGTGAACTGAGCAAACAACTAATCTGCACATGATCTACATAGATGGTAAAAAACAAAACAATATTTGCACTAACGCACTGCCTGATAGCACCTACGTCCTATTGGACTCAAACTCAACCCCTGGCACTCACACATGTTCTGTGTTTTGACTTGATCTTTGCTTGTTTTGTAAAAACTCTCAAATGTACCTGCTTCGGATAAAAGCCTCTGCTGAATGACATTGTATATTTTAGAACTAAAAAAATTATCAAAAAAGAATAAACATCGGTAGATTTATGAAAACTCCAATGCTTCATTAAAGTACATCCTGCATGGTAACAGCGAGCCGACGGAGTAAACAAGTTCATATAAACGGTGTACTTTGTTTTACTATCTGCTGGTTTACTAAAATATCATTAAAAACTTCCTGAAAGCATGCAGTCCTTTGGCTCAGACAGTGCAGTAGTGTTGGCAGTAATGTGGCTGCACATGTGGTAGGAGAACGCAGTGTGCATGCACCATGTTGTAATTACCAGTAAATTATCTGTGCATGTAATGGAAGCTTGCGTTGCTGATTGCAGTGCATGGTTACAATTCACAATCGTCTGCAATCTGCACTCTCCAACCATGCCTGTGGCTCTGAGAGGTCGATTTCCAAAGCCTTTCAGAGACAATGTCTGGAAGAATGTCTGTACAAAATGTAGTTTTAATCCATTCAAAAACTGTCGTGTTAGTGCTATTTCAGTCCAGGTTGAAGTAGTTGACAGACCGACAAACCCACAGAGCCATGACACTGAACACCTTGATAAAGATATTGAAGTATTGCTTGTGTGTGTCCGAACATTATTTGTGCTCAGAGGTGCAGATATTGGTTTCATTGTGGGCATGCATCAAACAGAAATGACTCACTCCTGAAGTCTTGTACTTCTGCCACAGGTAGCAGTCTCTGGAGCCCCGTTCATACCGGTAGGTGGGTGGAAATGCAATCTTCTCCTCCTCTTAACCACGACATAGCAGAGACGGAGTACAGAGTGAGGTAAGCACGGGTAGAGAAGCATCACATTTAGCTCTATTTAGATATGTATCATTTAGTTTGTAATTGAAAAATAGCTGTTAAATTGTAATTTCTCATATCAAAGGCCAATAGCAAACTGAAACTCACTGAAATTGAGAAAAGACTTCCTCTTGTGTCTCTCTCTGGTCAGCTGGTCTGCACACATGAGCTCCTCAAACTCTCTCTTAGAGACGTGTTTCAGGATGTCCTGAAGTCAGTGAGGAGCAGACAGAAGCAGTGATATGAATGACTAGATACTGTTTCAGTGTACATCAAGCAGTGATGGAAAGGAACTTAGTGCATTTACTCAAGTACTTTACTTATAATTTATTACTTTTACAATTCTGACTTACTTGTATCTCATTTAATATTTCCATTTTATGGTTCTTTTCTCTCCACTAAATGTATTTGATAACTTTAATCATTTAGATATTTATGCATGATCCAATTACAAGTACAGAATATAATCAGTCAATCAAGTTAATTATTACAGATTATTATAGGTTGGGATAAAATGTTATTGATCCCTCGGGAGAATTCAGAAGCTACCTAGCAGCATATTAAATAATAAAACGAGCTCCATCTGCTGCAACATTAAAGTGATTAACACATTAATGCATCAAAATTATAATTCAATAATATAAAATATGGTATTTTGAAATTCTGCATAATGAGTTCTTATATTTTTTATACATTAATAAGTGCATTTTGATGGCTATACTTTTGTAATTTACCTAAGTCAAAATCAGATTCTGACTGGCAGCAGAGTATTTCTACTCTGTAGCATTTCTAATTGTATTTAAATACAAGATCTGAGTACTTGTTCTACCACTGCCGTCAGGATGATCCTCCAAGCTGCTAAATGAGAACATGTTAAAAAAGAGCGATGAATATTAAAGGATTGGAGGAACAGTCGGTCCGACCTGTACATCCAAGTCGAGTCTGTAGTTGAGGTCTCCACACCAGAAGAGATGCGTGAAGCGCAGGCTGATGTCGAAGGCACCGAGCTGCTTTTCGCCCAGAGACAGCAGCCTGAGGATGTCCACAAAGTTCTGGTTCCTCCTGAGCATGATGTACATGATAAAACAATTCAATCTTTTTTTATATAACATAGAAATAAAACAGGAGCACACATACTTAGTGTTACATGTTTATAAAAACAAAATGTACCTCAGGACTTTCTCACTTCCAGAGGACAGGTGGCAGTTAATAAACCCAAAAGACGTTCCGCTGAAGAGGAAGGAGACCCCAACAGCTCCCTTGTTCCCTGAAACAACGGAGACACTAAATCTCAAACCTCCAGGTTAATAAACACACATTTTGTTCAGCTTATCATGCATTATTATCTCTGACTGTCAGCCAGGATACTGTACATGTTCTGTATTTGCTTTGTGTGTATTTTTATTGTGGGTTTCTGCAGGGCAGCCTACCCAATGTGTTCCCTAAGCCAGTCTTCACACTGGCTGCGTTCACATGGCTGATACGACTCTCGTGCTCCGGCTTCACAAACACAGCCAGCCTCATATTCCAGAGGGACTGCACTGCCACCTACAGGACAAAAATCTGCATTACAACACATGACAGGAACCGTTTCCAAGCAGTCAAACAGCATAAAATCACAGATTCCTCAATTGATTTAACCCATTTCTATAAAGTCAGGATCCAATTCAGCTAACAGCCACTGAACCAGAAAACAGTCTACAGTGTTGCTTTCATTTCGGTTCAAGTAAAAGTAAAAAACGAATACATCAAAACTATCAATTTACTATGTATACCGCAGATGATAGACATCAGAAAATCTTTATTCGTGCTTTCTTATAATCTGAGAAGCTGCTGAAATATTTTCCTTCCAAGTGCAAAATGTGTTTAACACTGTCTACCAAATGTAACATTTCAAGGTTTTACTTGAGGTTGGATGCCCTTTGAAATGTTGTTTCATCTTTTCACATGTACAATACTATAACATGAATGAAGCACTGGTTTACATCAAGTTAAAATAGAGGCTTTGAAAGACATAAATGTCAGGGTTGACCCATCAATAAATACAGACTGTATGATTTCTGTTCATGCTGAAATATATTTTTATTCAACTGATGTATTCAAGAAATTCCACAAATACTGTAAAACGTTGTCATAAGCTTTCATTTAGTTTGAAGTGAAACAACAAAGACGTTCTCCTTGTGATCCTATTTCTCATCATCTTTTTCTTTCTGTCGGGCCAGAGCCATTAAAAACACTAATATTTGATATATGAGTTGCAAATCACTTCAGCCAGCTGGGTGAAGAGCTTGAACATTGATCTGATATTTCTGAGTATTATTTTAAAGATGCCTTTAAAACCTTTATTTTTAAATCATAAGAGTTACGCGGCTGCATCTCGGTTTGAGAATGTGTCAAATCAATTCAGATTAACTATGTTAACTATTAACTATTGTTAAGGTAAGATTACTTTGTTTCACTAGCATCATTTTACTGTTTTTTTTTTTTTAAATCTAAAATGGCCACAAATAGACGCATTACCTCATTGCTTAAAAAATAAAACATCACATCAGTTCCTATCAGTAAACCTTTGTTGTGCTCACTCTATTATGAAAGAAAATCACATCATGACATCACTTAAGGATCAAAATCGAGTTGTGAAATCCCTTTATCAGACTTCACGCAGCTCCCACTGGAGCCACAAAAGGCTTTATATAAGTTTATTCACATATGCAGCAGTTCTCCCTATGACTTGTTAACAGACTTTCCTGTAGTAAATCGATGCAGAGTTCCCCCTTTACTATTCTGGGCATGTAAATGTATGAATCTTTCTTCTGCACAAATATAATATAGTAGCTTAATGGATAATGCATCCGACTGAGAGTTGAAATCACCACTTTAAGTAGAAAAAAGTTGAAAAAAGCATAATTACTTGTTTGAAGTCGATGTGAGTATAGCTGCGAAGGGTTGCTTTGATATGTTCTGTCCACTCTCGCTCCCCCTGAGGGTTTTCCTGAGTCCCCAAGGCGTAGATGTCATGAGGGAGCAAGGCGGTCGAGTCATCAGGGGTGTGCCCCAAACCGCAGCAGGTCACCCACGACTGCAGGCTGCGAGGAGGAGGGGAACCACCTGTGTACACAAAACAACATCATAAATAATAATTTTTCTCTCTAATTCTACTGATGTTGCCTGACAGTGAAAGAGAGTGTCATCACATTAATTTATTACCCATGTTCCAGGTGCCAACAAACACAGAGATCACGTCAGGTTCGCTCAGCTGAGAGTGTCTGGTTTTCATCAGCTGCAGGAGCTGACAGAAAGCATCACGTTTCTGAAAGAGATGAGAGCCACTTAGTGAATTAAGGGGGAAGAAAACCGTGTTTTCCAGCTAATAATTAAATCAAGTATCTTTCCGTACCCGTGCACTCTCAAACGTCATCTCCCGTGGTGTGTTGTGGTGGTTGTCGACCACCATGCGTACCTTGGCCGGACTGCTCTGGAACTTAACAATCTGAAGGACTGATTCAAAAGAAACAACCCAGCACACAGTTACACAATACAATACAATCTATAAACTAGATATGTAAAAAAAAAGTGAGTATTTTCTTACTTCTGTCATGTGAGACCCTTTCTATACCAAATGAACCAGCCTTCCTGTCAAAAAGCAGCACTCCTGTGTCCACGTCCACAGAAACAGTCTGCCTGCCGTACCGCACCATCTTCACCTGATCACACAGAGAAAAACAGCTTTTAATACATTCACTAACAGATCCGTTGTAGGATTTGTCTAATTGCATGTCATGTATGATAAAAGAACTCAACCTGATTTACCTGAAAGGAGTGGACTGGCAGCTGTCTGGCATGGTTTTTGACAGATGGCACACTGGCGGGTGTTGGTTCTGGAGGTGGAGGGTTCGGCTGCACTGCTAGATTGTGATTGGTCACTGCATCTTGTAATGCTTTTAATACCTTTAGAAGCAGAGAATTAACAGTGTTATCATCTAACCAGTGTTTTCCATCACATTACAAGATTGCGAGGAATAGTGTTGCTGTAAATCATTGAATCTTGTCATCACCAAGCCATTACTTGGACAACTTTATGTCATTTTATAAACATACCTTTTTCTCCAGTGAAGAAAGGAGGCTGACCAAAGCAGAAATCTTACACAAGAGGCTGTCTATCTCCATGTCCGGGCCCTTGTTCCAAACATACAAGACAACAGGCGCATTGAGTTTATGTATATGGATTTATAAGAAAGACACACAGTACTGGGTTACTATCTAAGAAATGACAGCTAGTATGCTGCATGGTTTGTATTGTACCTGTGCTTTGGTGTGTGTTAAAGAGCAGCTGGGATGGTCAAAGACTTTGGCCAGGGTTTCCAGACTTGAGAGTGTCAGGTCGATCTCACTGTGGATCAAAACACAACTTTCATTTAAGGACCAAACATGTAGTTACATACATGAATGCTGAATTATGAGAGCTACATAATAGTCTGTACATTTGCAAAATATTCCTCGTTTTCACGTTCAGCTCATCTTTAAAGGAATTCTTCACCCCCAAAGTGATCATTTGTTTATAAATCATTCACAGTGTTTCCTTGAATTTGAGGGAAAAAAACGTTTATTTTTCTTTCATAGTGAAAGAAGAACCCGAAAAATGAAAATTCTTGATGAATTAAAGTGAATAAGGCTTCCTTTAACAACAACAAATACATCAAAACACCCGTTTATACATTGGACACGCATTAAAAGTTGTACACGAAAGCAAGCTTGTAAACTATGTTTTGTATAGTTTTGCTGGGGTTAAATGCTGTGTGCTCGGTATACTTGAATTCATCAAGAAATTTCTCTGTTTAAAGACTCTTTGTTCACAGTGGATGAAAAAAAAAAAAGTTTCTCTAAGAATTCAAGGTCACATGAGGTGAGCAAAAGATAAACAAGAAATGATAAATTCAGGGGTGAAGTATTCATTCAACAATAAAAGCATGCTAACCTGTTTAAGCCCTGGCACGCAGAACCCAGAGTACGCTTGAGGTGGCAGAGAGTTGTTGCCCCTTTGTGCACATTCTCGATGTCAAGAGGCAGCTCACTGAAGAGGTAGTCATTGAGTAGACCGATCACCTCACCCGCAGTACTGTAAACAGAAAAAAAAACAAGCAATCTTCAGATTATTATACTTTAAGAACCATGCAAGTCATTTCTGGTCCCTCAACATCACTGTTCCTTCATTTTTATCTTCTAGCAAAAACCTCACTGCAGATACTAAATCAGCACCGTTTATTAATAGGCTAAAAAAAAGTCAAGAGTGTTTCACATGTTGCTATTTTATGCTTGATTGCAAACAGGTGCTTATTTAAATGTGAACTGAACAGATGGCTCAGATTAACATGACTATTAATCACATTAGTCACATTTATAAATGTATCTGGTATCACAGAGTGGGCAGCTCTCAAATAGAAGACATATGTTAAAAAAAAGCTAAACATGCAGCACAGAAAGGCACCATGGATGGATTAACCATCAACCATCAACCAGACACAAGCCCAGGGGCCCACAGTGGCCGTCACCTACAAATACACACATTCCGACCAGAAAACAGACTCAAAATTATCATAAAGAAACTAAAAACACAACAAGGAGATAAAGAACAGCTGCAAAGAGACTCAACAACAAAAAGAGGCTAAACAGCTATAAAGTCTCTGTGTCTTGTTGGAGTCAGTGGTGGCTCTTGCAGGGCCTGTTGCCTCATAATCTGCCCATGATAGACACGATGCAAAGATCATCTTATGGTAGTTGATCACTGTTTAGCATTTCAGATGGATTCTCGTACCTGGATGTGTTCAGGTCCTGCAACTTATCCAGGAACAGGGCATGAGGGGCTGGTTTTACTGGTGGTCCTGTGAAAGGCGCTGTGTTGACGGGAGCTGCAACTGGAGGCGGCTTCTCGTCATCTGTGCATAACGGAAACATAAAATCTAACCACTATAATTAACAATGAATACTGCAGCAACATCTTTTATAGATGTGCAGCTAGTGGGCCCACCTGAGCTCTCGTCCCCGGTGTCTGTATCCCGGGGAACAGCGTAGAGCAGAGGTGTGACCAGGCCCTTGTGGGGATGCTGGTAGCCCAACACCAGGTCCTCCAGGGTCCGGAAACAGTTCACCTGCACCCCCTGTGTCGTCTGTGAGAATCACACACACACGTCAAAAGTTATCTATATGCACTCAATAAATCACATGAACATGTATGTTAGCTAACAAGTCTGTCATTGCTTTAAACATAAACTGCAAAGACAACAGAAACCGTACACAAATAGATAAGAGACATAATCTACACACACACAACACACTGATTTATGACACACTAACAAACATATTTTTAAATATAAATGAAGCAGTTTAACTCAAATCAGCTTTCTTTGCTTTTGATTAACTTGCTTTATGTAATACAAAGAAAAACTGACAATGCACAACAGTATTAAATTTAAATAAATTCCACTCTACTTCTATGGCCTAAAATCACAAATCACAGATTTGCCTCAAGGGGCTTTACTGTACATTATGGTGTTCACAGTGTCAAGGTGCTAAATGCTATTGTATTGTGACTTCATTAGTTTGTTCATTCAAAGCTTTTTTTTATACAACTCTAAACCTTGTATTATCATACATAATTAAAGAGAACACAATGTGAAATAATGCCGAATTATAACCTGGATACTTCATATGGTTATTAGTGGATGTTTCCACGAATGAACCCTCAAACCCTTCCTCGGAAATCTTGCTTGGTAGAACAAAACAGAAGTATCTCTTTGCATGACAGAAAAAGGTGCATGCAGATGAGCTGCAGTGATAAAAGTGTCCCAGGGGGTTAGAAAGCTCTGCACTACACCGAGCAGGAGAGGTGACGTCACTGACAGATACTCTCTGGCTGCAGCAGCAGCAGTTGGCTGTCAAGTCTCATTATTGTTCAACATTAGTCATTTAAAAGCCAAATAAAACATGGCAAGGAAGTTTTTACATGTGGACGTTCACACATCTAATTCACAAGATCAAACAAGCCTCAAACTTTCCACAAAAACCTGCACAGCTACACTTCAGTGGCACTCAAAGCAGCACAGGCAGAAATTAAGATTAAATAAACATACATGATGTGTACAGGTGCTGTGCATACATCCTCTCAATGCTACCAGTCACATGCACATAATCAGGGTTCACATTAGACCACAATACCAAGGCAGCTCTTTCCTGTGCCCTCTTTTTAGAAGTTTGTGTTTTCATTTTGCGGTAAAAGAAACCGTTTTTCTGGCTCAAGCTACTCCGGCTGTTTGGCCAGGAACTCTTCAAATAGTATTTTTTTGTACCACAAGGACTTCTTGAAAAGCAATTAAAAAGAAATGACAAGGAATAAGAGACACTGAGAGACAAAATGGGCCCCGAAATATCTCCATGGCCATCTTGGAAAAACAAAAAGGCAAGCATGCGACTTGTGAGTTAGTGGAGCAAATCCAGTGAGGGAAAATACGTACTGGAGGTTTATACTGATGGCAGTGGAAACACTGAAATAGCAACAGGCTTTAAGGTCTACATTTGGGAGCAGAGGATTTTTCCAAGTCAGAGGCTTAAAAACAACTGCCAGACAATCATTATTAAACTTGTTATTGGACTTTAATATGCAGACATAGTTTAAAAAAGCCACAGATGATTTGTGGTTCAGCCTCTGAAGCTGTTTATTTCTCTCGCTTTCTCTCCGCTGTATGTGTGCGTGGTTGAATCTTTGTGCTTGTGTGTGTTTTTAACATCGAATAATTAGGTCATTTGCTGACTAAATGCCCCCCTGCTCAGAGTATCAAAAACAAACACATACCATCACTGGCTTAAACTTTGCCACATCCAACAGACTCATTATGTCTAATACAAACACCCCCGTACATACACATAACAAATGAGCACGCCCATCGGTCAGTGACCCAGTGTGTGGGTTGAGTAGGAATCTCTGAGACATAAAAACAATTTCTCCTCTGTGCTGCTGATTTTATGCTGCAAGCATGCGGCCACATGGCCGAGATGCCATTCAAACAACAAGGCTGCTGCAGTGGGTCAGTAACAGAGCCTGCACAGAGAGGAAACACAAGCATGTTCCTGTTCTCCTTACGACAGGCAATAACAAACCATTGTTTGATCCCTCCAACTCCATCTGAGCGGCTGTGTGTGCAGCCTGTGCCAAGACATCTATTGTGTTTCTCCTTCCTGTCAGGCAGAAGATTCAGTGTCGTGTGGTGATGAACACTCACCTGAACTGCAAGAAGGCCGTCCGCATCGGGAAGAATACGATACGTGTGAACGTGACGTTGAAACCTTTGGAAAACCAAAAATAGCTCCGTTATTAATGCAGCTGCAAATTACAACACGCTTTGGAGCAAACATTCAAAGGGAAAATATACTTAAATGTAACGTTTAAATAAGGACCAGATGTCTGACTGTAGTTAAAGACACTGTAACTTTCTTAACAAGGCGCCAGTTGTTTTACACATCACTAATGACGTGGCTTGTTTTTGTTAAACAATGTGTGAGAGACACTTAGATCATCATCTCCATCAGTCACGTGTGAGGAATTAGTTTCAGGCCGTTTCTAATTAGTCAGCTACTGTATATCACCTGAACGAAAGGCAACCTTGACAGCAGAGTGACTACATCACGTGTGGAGGTATTTAAGAAACTAAAAAAAGGAATGACATATTGAGTAAAGAACGAGGGGAAAGAGGGAGCACTGCGAGCTGCCCCGGCTCAGCTTTCAGGAATGTATCTGGCTCGGGCTGATGAGCAGTCAGCGTAGTGCGGTCGCTGGAGCTCCCGCCCTCTTCCAGGGGCCCCAGGGAAGAAACAGGGGTAAGAGGGGAAACAGGGAGTCCTGGGCCAGGTTTTGACTGGCTGAGATGGACTGTGTTCGGACAGGACAGTGAGAGAAGTCTGGAGAGGGGGTGTGTGTGAGGTTGGCCCTCCCTGTATGTCACACTTTCAGCTATTCTTTGCTGGCAGATGATGGTGAAAGTGATGGCTATGGCAGGGGAAGTGAAGCTGCTGAATCCATTTACAGACGGGGACATTCTGCAGAAATGTTGCGTTTGTGAATAGTTTCCAATCCTATACGCCAAAGTCTTACAGTTTTACAAGATTAGGTAATTAGTTATGGTTTTATATAAAGTGGAACTGTTTCTTCTCACGTGGGGTTTAATACTTCAAGACATCCTCAGTGAATCATTCATTAAGTATTTTCAAGGAGGCGGAGCACATAAAATCAGACATATAAAGTAACACTGGATCATTTCTATAAAAGTCATTTCTTGTGAGAGCAGAGTCACATTCTTCACATTTTCCTTTTAAGTTACAGCTTTGATTACAAGAGCTGTTCACTTGGAAATACATTTGCAGCAAAAGCTCGCAGGTGCTCATATAGAAGTTGCCATCTAGGATAATATAATAAAGGGACAGTTCACTGCAAAATCAAAAATACATATATGTTCCTCTTACCTGTAGCCTTATTTATCAATCTAGATCATTTTGATGTGTGTTGAAAAGATGTCTGCTTTCTTTTGAATATAATGTGACTATAAGGCATTTTGCCTTTGGTGCTCCAAAACAAAGAAAAACTCAACAGCTCTTTCCATAAATCATGATCTGGTTAGTCAAGATTCCACAGACCTTGTTGTGATCAGTTTCATGTAGAAAATATACTAGAAAGAAAATAGTTTCTACATGAAACTGCCCCTAACATCGTTTGTGGATCATTTAGGTCATGATTTCTGTATATAAGTATTTTTTGGGCACAATGTGATATATAATGACATTATATTTAAGAGAAGGCCAACACTAACACTAAACTCTTAACACTCAAACCAAAACAGTCTAGATTGATGAATAACACTACAGGTAAAAGGAAAAATTTGCATTTTATGGTGAACTGTCCCTTTAAAGTACCTTGGTAGGAGATTATATTTGATTGTGATCAGTAACCGAAGCTGGTGTTATGTGTATGTGTGTATACTCACAGCAGGCACAATGCATAGGCTCCTGGCACAGACTCACTGTCTCTCACTAGATAGCTGCCATCCCTCCCTGCCCGTGCCAGCAAGTCCTCTGCATGCACACGACTGATGTCACGATGATACCATGCTGCCGTAGCCATGGCAATCAATGTTACAAGATATGTTCATAAAAATAATCCACATGAGGTGATGAACTTCACAAATTTAACACAAGTTTACTGGCAGATTTGTTCAGATGGCATCAAGTGCCAGAGTGCGTTGAGTGGTCTACTTTAGAGATTTCCCATGATCCTTTTCTTCATGATCAAAGTGTCAAGCAGACAACCAATCACCTTGCCTATACAGGCTAGCACTTCCTGGGTCCCTGTTGGTTCCTTCAGGGTCACACATCCTGTAGCAACGGAGGGATAAAGACGAAACATCCAGGCGATTGTGAGGTTTGTCCACTCACATAACAGCTAACAGAAGCTCCAGTCCACCTTTCTGAGAATATCCATGTGTAGAGAGACCCTGTTTCAGTTTCTGGTTGAAAGTTGCTGCACCCAGGTGGGTGTGTTGCTCCAACAAACACAGACCATCACAGCAGCTCGAGGGAGGGAGGGAGGGAGGGAGGGAGAGGGAGGTAGAGGAAAAATAGCGAGAGGTGCTGCACAGTCTGAATGAGGCAGCCAGCCCTGAGGCAATGACGGTGCCTCTAGCTTAACCACAAACACAAGCCCTCCTCTTGTCCCCAAACAGAAACCCCACATGCAAACAACAGGAAAAGAAGAACCAAGAATGGCAAAACAAACAAATCGAGCCGCACACACGGCGCCCACACACTCACACACGCACACAGCAGAGTCAGAAACATACCAGATGGAACTCAGTCAGCACTAAAACCAGACAGGCATGCAACAGAAACCAGACTAATTCAAATGATTTCCCAGCTCTGTTGCCATATAAGGGAAAAGGAACACCCTCCAAAAAGTTCAGCTGATGACTGCAGTTGTCTTTGCTTCTTCCAGGCCCAGATTCCATTTAGAGTGTGTCTGAGTTGGATGTGGGCTACTCCGGGGGTCTCACTTTCATGCTGAATGTTTG
Source organism: Serranus cabrilla (assembly GCA_903364295.1). Taxonomy (NCBI): domain Eukaryota; kingdom Metazoa; phylum Chordata; class Actinopteri; order Perciformes; family Serranidae; genus Serranus; species Serranus cabrilla. Next base: position 435,252 of record CAFUXE010000124.1, on the reverse strand, counting down.
CGTGCTGGCGTGTGTGTCTTGTCAGTAGCGTCCCGTCTGCACTGGCGTGGTCTCCAGCGGTTCTTCAGAGTGCTGTCAGAGCAGCGGAGGGAGGGAGCAGAGAGGCAGAGGACAACCCCGTTAGAGCGCAGGGCAGACAGAGGAAGTGACTCGACATTCCAGATGGCGGACATAGCCAGGAGAATTCTTGCGAGGGGCTCAACTTCACCACCAGTGTGTGAAACAGCAGACTGCTTCCTTTTTCCTCTCTCCCTCTTCTCCTGTCTCTTTAATTCTTCCTCACTCAGCCCCTGCCCTCAAATTCCAAAAAGGAAAACACAGCTTACCACATGCAGGTGAACTGCCCTGCTAATCCCCAGTTTCGTGTTGTTGTTTTTTATCATCTTTATCTTCAGACGTTTCATCCTCTGACAGGCATATTTACGGTCTTAAGCCTCTCTTTCTCCTGTCCCAATCTTTCTCCTTTTCTCACCCTCCCTAAACCTCCCGTCCTCTCTTGCTCACTCCTTCCCTCTCAGCAAAAAGCAGCCTCCATATGGTTATGATCATCCTTTACTTTCTTATTTTTGCCCTCCTAGAACATCGCCCATTCTTCAGCCCTCCTACTTCCCTCCTTCTCCATTAGCCGGAGCGTATAACTCTGTGGGAAGCTGTTTGGTCCCATATTTTCTGTTCTGCCTCTCGCTACTCAGCAGAAATGTGCCGACCACCAACCGCAGGCCCCATAAAACAAATAGACACAAGTCCGTCCCAAACTGATGACATATCAACTTAACTCCCAATCTGTAATCAGTTCTTCTTAATATGATGACCTCTCTACAGCACATGTATCATAAGACACTGAGTCTGTACTTACTGCTAAATGCTAATGTCAATATACGGACAAAGAGTGAAACAAGCTA
>CAFUXE010000124.1:409892-434301 GCA_903364295.1 Serranus cabrilla | reverse complement strand
AAAAAAAAAAAAAAGAAGTACGACCTCTGTGAATTTAGTTTAGGTTTAGGTTTTGATTCTCACCACATTGATTTGAAATTTCTTTGGTTTAGGTGGTGCTCAAAAGGGCTTGGATGCTGCAATGAGGTCTTATAGTTGCATGGAAAGTCCTGATAGCAACATTCCTATTTGAAAGAGAGATAGATGATTTCTCTCTCCTCTACATTCAGTTTTACCAAATGCTCTGCTTGTGCAAGCACTGGATTGGACAAGATACAGAGACAGACACTGAGACTGCGAGATGTGCTCCATTTCTAAGAACCTCCTGCTCACTTTAATCTTTCACACCGGCTGTGAGATCGGATTTTGGAATTTAATTAGATTTGTTTTATTTAACTTGAATCTGACCCCCTATCTGGATTACAGAGATGCTTGAAGAACTGCAGTTTTGAACAGCACCTCCATGGAAATACATAACACTATTCTATATTACATAATCAAGGCCAGGCAGGAAGCCAGTCTTAGTTATATAACATGCAAGACAAAATACTGTTTATCTTAAAGATTATTAGGACAATAATTAGCTGAGTATGATTCTATTAAATGTGTTCAGTGTCATTAAAAGCACATCCAGAGGATTAAAAAATATTTTAAAAAGCAGCATGAGTAAAATCTCAGGAATATTACAAGCTAAACAGTTAAAGTTTAAGAGCTTATTAATTGCAGAATTATTTTTTAAAAGACCAATAAAATCCCCCAAGAAGCCACATCATGAATAAGAGATATGTGGTGAATTAGTGCTCTGGTCGTGCTCGTAACAGCTACCTATCCATCCAGTTGATGGCAACAACAACCCTGTAAAGTCAGAGCATCAGTAGAGTAAGTGGGTGCTATAAATACAGTTGACCAAAGGTCACAGGGGAGAGGTAGAGCATAACTGACACAAAGCTAACAGGAAAGCTCGCTGCACCACTGGCTCAGTGCATGTGCTTCAAGTGCGTTAATCATTCAAATCACTGCTGTTAAAGGAAATCAACAAATCTGTGTTGAAAGTTACTCTGACAGCACTTGACACAGGTCACCATCAGTCATAAAGAAGCACTGATTGGCTCAGCATCTAATAAGAGTCTGTCTCTGTTAGCAAACACAGCATCACTGCCTCAATTTAGCAACACACTGAAGACTGTGTTGTTAAGACGCCGTAATACCATGGTGCCCTCATGCACTGGGACTACTCAGCAGTCCCTTTAAGGGACAATGTTGACTGTCTATATAAAGAGCTTGCCAAAAATGGCACAAGATTAAGTGTAAGGGGCTTATGTGGCTGTATGTAACCTCACACAGACAAAACTGGAAAAAGGAAACCAAAGATAGACGGAACATAAGATTACGCTCGCTTCTTTATCCTGCATGGTATTACGTGGAATACAAAAATACAGATCTGTGTATGCTGGCTACTATTATATGACAAGCAGTGCATCACAATGATGGTATGAAATGTTGGTGGTTAGAGTGAATGAAACATCTGATTCAAATCATAAAAAATGCAGCGTATAAGACTGGGGACAGAACTCTTCATAGTTTATAAATAGATGACAGTTACACTCATCTTAAACCAAGTTTTAATCTGAGAGATCACTGAATACTTCTATGAGTACACTCTCAGTATTTCTTTAGCATTGATGGACAAATAAATTGTAATTCAATTTCCCTACGAGGTGTAAAACTTTCGTCTGAAAGCTAGGAACCTGAAGATGAGATGCAGCTCAGCACTGTGTCAAGTTGTCTAGTTGCAAAATGGTCTCATTTTGATGTAATGTATATGTCTATAAGGACTCACAATACAATTTGGATGTCTGTAAAGAGGAGACTTGTGGGTACCCGTAGAACACATTTTCATTCAGATATCTTGAGGTCAGAAGTCAGGGGACCCCTTTGCAAATGGCCATGTCAATTTTGTCCCTTGCTATATTTATCTTTGGAGCGTTATTTGACAAGATATCATGAGAGGGTTGTTAGATCTTTTAGGTTCATATAATATGAGTATCTTCTTTCTAGACTTTGAGTCCTCTACAACCTCTGAAAGAAGTCACCAGCGGACAGGCCGTCTGAGCACTTAAGCGTTAAGACTGCTTTGCTTATTTCAAACTTTCTTCCCCAAAAAGCGTCAATAGAAGCATAAAGCTCTTTGGGAAAAGCCTGGGCAGTCAGTTTTCAGTTTGTATGATCATTTTCATTATCCTTGGCTGTTATTCTGGTGTGATATAAAAAGCCTCATGTTTCCCATGAAGGAGCCACTGCTCCCACATTATCAGCACTCTTCCAAAAGCAACCGCTTGCTTGAATTTCTTATAATGACTTCTATAGCATTCTGACACATGATGTCCACAGTTCTTGGACTTTCATTGCACAAACATGAAAACAAAGGGGTGACGCTGCAAGTTATATGTGGAGCAAAAAAATTTATTGATCTGGAGAGCAGCTTTAACGTATTAAACAGCTTAACCTCTTAGTTCCCTTTGACCTCCTGGCAGGTGATCCGGCGGAGTAACGTTCACACCTTTGCGCTGTCCTGTCTGGGCAGCTTTAAAGAGATCTGACCCTGGTCCCCATATGACAGTTGAATTGAGTCTAAGAGGAGCATTTACCAGTCTGATTCATCAACCTTTACCTCCAGGGCGTGACAATCCATTCATAAAACCCATCATCCAGCTCCCTCATTAATCAATCAATTATACCAGGCTGCAGAGGTGAGGAGATCCTCCACCTTTCCATAGGATTTACCTCTATAGCTCCCTGTGTGCCAAGTCGGACACCAGACTCCAAAAAGGTTAAAAGGTAAAAGGCTGAACCTGTGCCTCCTCCCCAAACAACAGCCATAACCAGTGGAATGTATTTGCATGAAGAGCATGTAATCAAAGCGATACTTGTTGTAAAGCCTTGTTGCTTACACCACAGCAGTAGTCAGCAGGTCACTTAGATTTCTGTAAATCTGCCATGAGCACAGCTTGCACAAAGCCTGGTAGAGGAGCCATCTGTCGTCCCAGCTACCATAACAACCAAAATCCAACTAATACCACTCTACTCCTGTCTAAGCTATAAGAATGGAAGTCCTTGAACATTCACGCATAGTCCATTCACAAGACAATCCTTTAACTCTAGAGAAGCTCAAATAACATCCCACAGCATAGAGCAATCAAGGTAAGCTCTAATAACTGATATCAGTATTTGGAACATTTTAGTGAGCGCCTGAAATGGGCCAATAATGGGCCAATAATTGTGAGTGCTTAGTACCAGAACTGTGATTTTTGTCCACAGGAGTTCCCTTTATTATCAGTATTATTAATAGGTTGATACTCCCAAAATAGGTTATATGAAGATTACATGATTTAGTGAGAGAAAACCAAGAAATCAGACATTCAGCTCCCCCATACAGCCCAAATGGAATCATCCTTGTTTCATAAGCACATTTTTTCCATCACAGCAACTTTCACTGTAAAATTGTCAGTCAAATCAGGCTCCTAATATAGAATTGCTGAATTAAATTTTGGGGTCACCCCTACAAGATATGTGTATAAATATAGCAAAGACACATGCACATGATTATATAATGGAACTACTGAATTAGTGGCACCTTTTGTGGTGGCACTGCTTACAGTGATATTAGAAACTACAAACTATACTGACTTTCATTCTTGATTATATTAGAGTTCCTGCACTAGCTATTCAAAATGATCATTACACAATATTGTGCACGTCCTGCAGCTCACGTACTGTAGATAACCTAAGCCTAACCGACAAAGACCAAGCAGCCAACACCTCCAGGTCACGGCCTTTTTATTTCCCTCTGTATCTGTCCAACACCTAAAACATCCCACGTCTTATTCCCTTAAAGTTAAATACATTATATTATTTTTACACACACTTTGCACTTAAACAGTAGTGTTCTAACGAACTAATCTGATTTACTCAAAAACATCCCTCTTTGTTAGGCTGGGTAAGCTGAAGGGAGGGCTCGAAGGTTGGGAGGTCAAAGTATAAAAGCAAGCAGGAGGCAGTGATTGGCACTCACACGCACTACGCAGCGTTGGTCAACAGTGACGGATTACAGAAGACAGCAGAGGAGACTCACTAACAGAACTGAGGGCACGGTAAGTGAGCTGTTCCTCTTGCTGATCACCAGCATATTAGAAAAGTAGTGATAATGATATTACACAGAGAAGCATCCGCATTTCATGAAAATATGACAACCATATGTTACTTCACAGGAACATATGGTTCGACCACTCAAGCTATCTGACGGGAACAACATGCTTATGATTCTGAATAGTATCAGAAAAAGTACTCTTTCTACCAAGAAGTTATTCAGGAATTATTATTGTCCTATGTGGCAGCAGTCATGAGTCACTGCTGAACTTCAATAGTGGTCCTTTTGACTGAAGCATCAGTGAATCATTTTGAAAATGAATAAGAGCAATGACACTTTCCTTTATAGCCTTTAAAAAAAAAAAAAAGCCTAACGAGTTGGTAACTCTGTCTTCATCTTTTTTTATTTGCAGACTGGATCGATAACTTTGCTGTCAACATGTCAAAGTGAGTACCAAGAGTTTTGACTCATTTGCTTATTAATTCAGACATTACTGGTTTACTTTAATGGTTAAATTCACCTCTTTTCAATTCATTGTTTTGGGCATTAAAATGCTACAATAAGAAATTTGATAAAGTTAAATAATGATTGATTCTGCCTCAAAAAGGAAATATACATTGTGTATTTTGACATTATTCTTGTGACACAAGTTAAATTGAAGGCATTATTATTGCAACATGATAAGTTGATTTTTGTAGCTTGACTAATTTAATGAAAACTAGAAAGACTCAGGACCAATGCAAGTGGATTATGAGGTCACAAGGAAGAAGTCCAGTGGATTATACTGTATGTAACAATTTAACACCCAGGCAAAGGCTCATAGTAGAGTCTCTGCGAATCCTCTGACACTTCCAGGATGGATAAATCCTGATTAAGGTGGATTTGATCTTGGAAGAGAGGTTTACGCGACAAAGGAAAAGTTTTAACAGGATTACTTGGCACACACATGGTGGCAAAGACCACCGAGGATTACCTGTTTGTTTATGGCTCTATGCAGAGAGCAAAGGGACTGTGCTTGCATGGTTATGTAATACTATGAATATTATCAAACACATTATTTATTTAGGTAGAACATGTCTACTCTCTGCAGCAACAAAGAGTTAGGCTGAGAGATTTTAAGGAATATGTTGCTTCCAAGAGGCTAATACTCAAATCAGCACCATGTAGGGAATTGATAAACAAAAATCTGTTTAAATCTTCAGCAAGACAGGACATGTTTCTATTCATACATGTTAGTACGGTTTATGTATTTACTTACCAAAACACTATTACGTCTTATGTCCAGATTACACACTTGTGCCAGCAGGTGTCTTCCCATCCTGAGCACTAATCCAGTGGGGTGGAAGGTGGGGGTCTGTTCTATAATTAGAAATGACAACTGTAAGAGGTAGTAGGTGCACACAGCTATTGCATAAGACCACTTCAGACATGGAAGTTATTAAAAAGAAGCAAAAATTACACTGGAGGAGCATTTGGCCCAAATCTTGAGCATCTTGTGTTTGCATCAAACGCATTCAGGGAGAGTAAAATGTATGAAATAATAGTCTGATTCTGTGTCTTTTTCTTTTTTTCAGGGTATTTAAGAAGACCAGCAAAAATGAACAAGTAAGTGGCCTCTATAATATAGTCATTACAGGGCACCTCCTGGGCAGGGAGGAGTGCATTTTGTATGTAGCTCTTCCAGCTCCCAGAAATAACTTCTCAACTCTTGTAACCCTGGCGGAGGAGTAACTGTTTCCTCTCTGCTTTCCTCTGTTTCTCTCAGATTGCCCTGTACTTGGGAAAGAGAGACTTTGTGGACCATATAACTTCAGTGGAAGTAGTTGGTGGGTTGCACAATGTCTGTTTATGCCTTCTCAAATTTGCACACAGAGTATATTTGTATCAGTGTATTCTAATGCTATTGTTCTCCTCTCATTTGCAGACGGTGTTGTTAAAGTGGACCCTTCTGGACTTAATGGCAGAAAAGGTATTTTTGTTTTATTTGCTGTCAATGATGAAAATGATAGAAGTTAAAAATAACACAAAGACTACACTAAATATTCCCTTTCCTTTTGCAGTATATGTCTACCTTGCTTGTGCCTTCCGCTATGGAAGTGAAGACCTGGATGTTATCGGGCTGTCCTTCAGGAGAGACATCTGGATTAAGCGCGTTCAGGTGTATCCCCCTACAGATGCAAGTGCAGCCAAAACACCAATGCAGGAGTCCCTCATGAAGAAAGTTGGAGAGCAGGGATGCCCCTTTACCTTCCAGGTGAGAAATCATAACCCATTTCAAATCACTCCTGTCAAAAAAAATATAAGATTGCTTAACCATCATTCCTTCATTTGACTGTTTAGCCACCATTTACAGTTATTAATGTGCCTTTTTTCTGCTTGTTTAAGATGCCAACAGACCTCCCATGCTCAGTCTCCTTACAGCCGGGGCCAGGTGATGCTGGCAAGGTACTCTTAGTGTCCATTTCCATTCACTGTTATCCACCATTTTCACCGTTTGACAAATAAATCATGTATTTGGATCTTGTTCTGTTGCAGGCTTGCGGTGTGGACTTTGAGGTTAAAGCCTATATTGCCAACGAACCCAACAACCCAGATGAAGTCATTGAAAAGAAGTATGTATTCCCATAGATAAACCCGACTCACAGCCTTATCTTGGATTTCAGAATAAAGGACACATATAGAGGGGCAAACCCTGACTCTATTTGTGTGTCCTTTTTGCTGGTCTTAGGGACACATGTCGTCTGATGGTTCGCAAAATACAGTTTGCCCCAGCTACCAACAAGGCCGGAGCCACGGCTGAAATAACCAAACAGTTTATGATGAGTGACAAACCTGTGCACTTGGAGGCCTCCCTCGAGAAAGAGGTAAACTGAAGTCTACATACTATATTTTAGGCATTGCATACATACAACTTGGGTTAAATTATTCCAAATAATTTATTGTCATCTTTTAGATTTATTACCACGGAGATCCAATCACCGTGAAGGTAAAGATCAACAACGAAACCACCAAGGTTGTGAAGAAAGTCAAAGTCTCAGGTGAGCGGTGAGGGAAGGGTTAAAGCTGAATGAAAGTGTTTTAATGAATCTGTGTGTATGTTTAAGAGTCACAGATTTTAACTGATCACTCTAACGGAGCTATTTTTTCTTTTAGTTGAGCAGCTAACAAATGTGGTGCTCTACTCATCTGACACTTACTCCAAGGCTGTCTGCTCTGAGGAGTTCGGGTAAGACTTTTAGTGTATCAAATGAGGCATATTAGCAGGATTTGGGTATGATTAAATTAATTCATGAATTAGCATTTTCCACCAAATCAAATGTCTGCAACTCGCATTATATGAACAATATATGAAAAAAGTGCTTTCATTTCTGTTTGGATTCAGAAAAAGTAAACAAATATTGGATCTTAAGTTAAACACGTTTTATTTATATCACTGCTATACACAGGGAGACAATTAACTCCAATGCTACACTGGAGAAGACCTTCACAATAACCCCCCTGCTGGCCAACAACAAAGAGAAGCGCGGTCTTGCAGTGGACGGACGGCTAAAAGACGAGGACACCCACCTTGCATCTACCACCCTGTAAGTCAGGGTGGGGGACAGCTCTCTCGCAAAAGGGCTTACAGCGAGCCCGGGACCGTTTTTCATCCTCTTATTGAGTGGTGGCGATACATTGTGTCATCCACTTATCGTGTCTTAGACCAAATCCTCAAGCTCTGAGAGGTAAACTATTCCTGTCCCCTCACAGGAGTCAAGGAGATAAGGAGATGCAGGGAATCATCATCTCTTATAAAGTCAAGGTCAATCTGATGGTGGGCGGCGGAGGGTAAGGCCAAACTGAATGAAAAATATTCAGGCATGATACTTTACATTGTGGAGACTTATTTCATTTTGTTTTCTCTTACCAAAAGCCTGCTGGGTGGCCTAACAGCAAGGTAAATATAAGATTATCCATTATCTCATTTTATTAGAGCGAATTATATATAAATTACTGTTCTGTATATTTTGAGAAATAAACCCTTTTTTTCCCCATTTTCAGCGATGTCACTGTTGAGCTTCCTCTGAGCCTGATGTCCCCAAAACCTGCCGGTGAGTGCCACTGCAATGCTTTCTGAGACATTAAACCTTAACAAAACAGACCGTGTTAATTAATGAATGTGTTTTACTTAATGTCCTCTCCTCTTATCCATTTACTGCATGGCATTGCTGCATCCTGAGCAGAAGTGTAAGTATTATTTAGTCTCGATGAATAGACACATATAGACCTGTGGCTGTGATGTTTGTGACATGCTAATTATATTTCTTCTCCTGTGTGCTTGTGTGTTTTATGAACCCCAGCGTTTTGGAATAAAGGCTTCTGTAGTTCAGGTGAGGTCACCTCCAATTCACTATATCTTACTTCACTATTTCAAAGTGATTTTTTATTAAAAGCAGCTAATTTGAACACTACAATGCTAATCAACTTCATGTCGTATATTAACATTATAATCAAGCGACAGAAAAGCATTTAAAAAGTAAAGGTTATCAGAAAAAAGCACACAGATATAATGGCCTTTGAATGACCTCCAAGATGATTTTTTGTTAAATCATCATTGTATGATAGCTATTAGTGTATACATTAGATACATAATCCATGCTACCCATATGCAAAAAGCAGTAGTCTGCAATATGTAGAAAAAGATATACATAATCACAGTTGTAGCTTGCTGTATATAAAATTAGATGATAGACTTACAGAATCTGCTGTTCTTCCATTTCATTCCAACAGGACAGACATCTCATTTGAGGCCGTGGAGGGCTGAGATGACCAGCGAGGAAAATCACCTCTCTGACAGAGAATACAGAACACAGAGGAATTCAGCACCCCTGTTAAAAAGCACAAAGTGTCATTGATTCACTACAATGTTCTTACCTCACCTTTACATATTCATGTTTGTTAGACGTTACTGCGAGAGCTCTAAAAGAATCACTGAAAAATAGTCAAAACTCTGTGTGACAGTTTCCCTGAATGCCATTACAGCATTATATAGAAATAAAAATTTATTTTACATTTTTGTTCATCACAGGAAATGTCCTATAGCTTAGATTGTAGGCTTTTCTTTCTATGTCTTATGATTACCAAATGTTTATTCACCCTTAACCTTTGTTGCTGTGTCATCAGAGCCACAATCTATCATGATTTAAGGTGCAGTTCTGGATGATTATTCCCAAAATAATCCTACTTGTGTCACTCTTTATTGACAAAAATAAACACCTTGTTTCCCCAATCATTTGGTTATGTTTCTTTATTTTTGTTTAGTACTTTTATGTCTATGTTTTATTTTTTAAATTGAGTATATCAATATCGACAAAGCGCTTCATTACAAAAAATACCAAACTGAAAAATATGTTTTTAATCATTTTACTGACAAAAGAGACACATTTTTTAGCTGCATTTTGTTGTTAAAGCTTTTAGGACTAATATGTTTCTATGCTAATTAGACTTTAACTTTATGTATGTCAACTGTGTATATTTAAATCAGTCACTGGCACAAACATTTCTCTGAAAAGTTGCTCTATAAAGCACTGCTCTGAATCATACAGCTAAAGATAGAAGCTATAAAATTAGCTATCTTTTTGCAGCACGTTGATGCGGGTTTTCACTTGGCCTATTTGTACAAAAAGTGTGACTCACCCTGAAAACAGCTGGTTTAGAAAGCATTCCTCTTAAGTTACTTCTTTTCTTTTCTTTTTACCCTTGCTTAAATGTTTTCTGAACTAGCAGCAAACACACTATCTTACCTAGCTTTAGTAAAATGTCAGCAGCTAAATCAGAGTAAACTGTAGTTCAATTGTTTGTAAATGTTCGGTCCTTCATGCAGCCAAAATCTATGTCAAAAAAATGTATTTTCTTTGACACACTCCTCGTTAAAATGTGGGCATAATAAGGATTTACTTTACCATTGATGTTGTCTCTCAATACTTGCCTCTTGGTTGCGCTATTTCTCTTCTGTAGGTTCAAGAAAACAATAGCGCTGGCTAGCGCAGGATAAAGATACACTACTTGGTCCTCTCCGGTCTAGACATCACATCATTAGCCAAGTCAGCTAGTTAGCTGTTTATTTTCTGGGTAAAATGTCAACCACAACCGGCGGCGGAGAGTTTGGCAACCCTCTACGAAAGTTCAAGCTCGTCTTTCTGGGCGAACAGAGTGGTAAGCAGGCACCGGTGTACTTGAACCAAGTGTTAATGTGGTTGGATGTGAGGAATACATGAGAAGATGAACGTAGCTAGCTGACTAGCAAGCTTATCCGGCTAGCAGGATAAAGTTATTCACCGGCTATTGAAAGGCCAGTGTTGACACAAAGCGACATGTTAACATTACCATGTCAGCCATGTGTTTAAGAGAGAGTAAAATAATAAAAAACATCTTGTACATTAATTTTTTTCTCGTTCGTGATGATGTCATTGCATAGCTAGCTAACGTTAAATCGCTAAGCTAGCTGAACATCTCGCCCTTTTTTAACGATGAATGCCAACAAAAAAGTGGAGTTGCCGTTTCATATTATTAAGGGTTGTGATGTATCAACAGATTGGTATGTTACTTTAGTAATTCAATGGATGCTGCCCAAACTGTGGCCATTACTTTGTGATGCACCAGCATCATCTAACTGTAGCTAACGGCAGTTGGCTAACTACTTTTAGCTAACGTTAGCAGTTAGCTATGCTAGACTAAATATACATTATCGTCATATTGGGTAATACTGACGTTCACTGCTACTAATTGAAATCTTACTGTGGCTTTCAGAAGGTTGTTATGATTGCCTTCTCTCTAAAAGAAGACGCTGTACGCGTCAAGCGGATTAAGTTTCCCCGTATTTGTCGGTGTATGGCTTTTCAATTCACTAGCTGTTAGCTTCCAACGGCAGCACCTTGCAGAGCCACGTCGGCCAGTGCCTCGAGACGAGTCGGCCTTTTCCCCCGACCATTTAACGTCAGATTGCAGGGCCTGGCGCTCATATTATCATACGTGATTGTGTTTTAGGGATAATTGTGTAATATTAGAGTGACAGCATCTCTCATCACGAAGCAAATAGGGGAAGTCAAGCCATTATCATTTTCCAAAATTTCGTGGCTCCACCCATACTGCCAGCTCAGCGTGTGGGTTCAGCAGTCCACATTGCATCAATGAAAATAGCACTTTACTCACCATGTGTTGTCACGGACTGATTGATTTTTCTGCTCCTTCCTATAATACAAATGTAGAATTGATTTAACTGTGTGTCTAATCTTTACCTGTGAAGTCTTGGTATTGTAGACTATGGTCTTTGATTACCAGGATCAAATCTTAAAGTGTCTGTTATTGTGTTTGTCCAGTTGGGAAGACCTCACTCATCACCAGGTTTATGTATGACAGTTTCGACAACACTTATCAGGTAATAACATTTGTTCATCACAATATGACACAGACATAGAGTGCTAAAGTATTGATTGATTATATTCTGATCAATATATGGTGCATTTCAAAAAAACATTTTCCTAAAAGATACTTAAGACATGACTTATTAAGCACCAGTGCAATCAGTAACATTAATTAATTATGGCTTTTCCATGACCTTCCCGTTTCAGATCCTTATTAGTGTGCATGATGACTTACTGGTGTGATATAAGAGAGCACCAAATGGAGCAAAGCCATCATTAATGTTTTATTTTTCGGCCTGCACTGTTCCCACTATGACAAGTCAAAAATGTTTTGTAAAAAGGTCTATAGAGTCTGATATGTCCTAGATGTAGACATTATGCATGGTCAGGTATTGTGGCTTTAACAATGTTTTATTGCAATTGTCTTACAGGCAACAATTGGCATTGACTTTTTGTCAAAAACCATGTACCTAGAAGATCGCACGGTAAGCCCTGTTCGTTGCATCCTAATCCTCATCATTACTATTGTGTACATTTTAAACTGCTAGAACAGCTTAAAGCATTCATTTGCTTTTAATTTTATAGCCATCATTTATTTCTCATTCACCATTTCACATTGTTTTCACATTATTCCTAGATTTTACCATTTTTTTTGTAAGACGTGGTGTGATCATGTTTTTAGCTTCCATCATTATTTCAAGTTTTTGTTTTCCTTCCATCCATTGGCTGGGTCACGAAATGCCTCCCCCCTTCCCACATTCATTTCATGGCTGGCCACAGATTCGGCTGCAGCTCTGGGATACAGCCGGACAGGAGCGTTTCCGCAGCCTCATCCCCAGTTACATCCGCGACTCAGCCGCTGCTGTGGTGGTTTATGACATAGCCAGTAGGTATCATGGCCTTGCCTCACCTCCTTGTCCTTCGCTTAATATGTGGAAGGGCAAAAATAAGAGCATTTAATAGCCTGGCAAACCCCACTGGACAGCATGATGAGGGTATATTCCCGTTTGCACCAGCTAAAGTGATACTGAAGCATTTCTCCAGCAGTGTCCAGGGGGGTCTGTGCTTCTTAAATGCTGTTACATATGAGGCTGATGGAAGGAAACGCAAAATGTCTTCTGATGTCACCTCATAGGCAGAGATGCTCTGGAACAGCCTCAATTATGATTCACCGGGGCCTACTTATATGTGTCTTATCAGCATAAAGCTGGTCATCTCTGACGCTTCTGCATTTGAATGATTCTCCCCATTCCTTCATAAAAGACCATTTTCATCTCTGCTGCTTGGCTTGCAGTTTCTTTATGACTGTCCTATTTTCCACTTTCTTGTTCTGCCTTTCCCCTCTTTATCTCCTTGTCCTTTTTCTTCTCCTCCGTTCCAATCCTCAGGTCCGGCTCCAGCTTTGGGACACTGCTGGACAGGAGCGTTTTCGTAGCCTAATTCCCAGCTACATCCGTGACTCTACCATTGCCGTGGTTGTTTATGACATCACCAGTGAGTCAGGGCTGTACTCTAACCTTTCTTTAGGGGTCTAGCGCAGTTGGAAAAAATCTCTCTTGGCATAGATACTACTTTATATATTTCTGCCAATAACCTTAATAATCTCTAAGAATATTTTCCTTTTTCAAGCTTCTACTCTTAATACTTTTCTCACTAATATAACTACTAGCTTTTCTTACACAAGATGCTCTACCTTTATTGAAGTGTGATGCCTGAGTACACTTTTAACTCTAGCTAGACTACCAAACGTGTTGTGTGTTTTGTGGCTACATGATGATGATGATGATGATGATGATGATGTGTACAAATATAATTTGTGGGTTTTTTTCATCCACAGATCTTAATTCATTCCAGCAAACCTCAAAGTGGATTGATGATGTTAGAACAGAGAGAGGAAGTGATGTCATAATCATGCTTGTTGGGAACAAAACAGACTTGGCGGATAAAAGGTACATGGTTGTGTGAGATGTGTGAAAGATTGTAATTATTTGAAAATTGTAGTTATAATGATTGTATAGACTGTAATTGTATTATTCTAACACAATTAGAAAATGATTAGCAAAGTAGTATTAGGCTTGGGCAGTATCTCATTTTCTTTTCTGACTGACATTTCAACAGGGAATATGTACATGAAGGCATTTGTGTTGAATTATATATTTGTAAAAGCTGAAGTGCTGGTAGTAGAAAAAATCCTAGCACGTGTTCTGCATATCCTAATATGCCATTAGCTAACTTGGATAAGTCTTGCTGGGTTTACATTCTTGCTCTGTGTAACTGCAGTGCAGGCAGCACATGCACTGAGACTGATTGGTTGCCAGCTAGCCAGTAAACCATATCAACGTTGTTTTCATTGACGCTGTGTCGAGGATTTTTTAATATGGAAGTGGGCGTAGTTCCATCGTAGATAGGTTGGAAAATAATGTCTGTTCCACCTGTAGAGGCTGATCTCTGAGGGTGCTGTGCACTAAATACAATACCTCAATACAGTGTCTCACCATCATAGATTAGCTTCTGTCATTTTGATGGTTTTTAAAATCATTCCTTTGGGGTTTCAAAATATCTTAGTATATCATAGTACTGTGATACAGCCCAAGCCTAAGAGTTTTACAGTATATAAACTGCCAAAGCCTGGAATCCCGCTTTTCTTCCCTTCAGTGCATCTCATCCAATTTTGACTTTTATCATCCCTCGGCATTGTACATACTCCAGCCTTTTTATTAGTGGTTTAAATACTTTTTTTTTGTATATTTTTTATTTCTTATGATTTGATCATGTTTCTGTTCTGCCTTTTTATTTCTTTGCTTTCTTTTTCTGTTCCCTTTCCTGCTCTGTTCTCTCCATTTCATTTTGTGTTTTTTGTTTTGTTTTTTGTGTTTCCCTCAACACTACACTCCACTCCACACCACTCCCTCCCCCTCCCTTCCCGGGACCATGGCAGGCAAGTTTCTGTTGAGGCGGCAGAGAGGAAAGCTCGTGAGCTCAATGTGATGTACATAGAGACCAGCGCCAAGGCTGGCTATAACGTCAAACAGGTTGGTGTCCAGCAACAGCAGGTGTAATACTTGCAAACAGTCTTGATGTCCTTTAGGTTAGGGAGGCCAGGCCGTGCCGTCTGGGATGTGAAAACTCCTCCATGTATTCGATAGATGGATCAGAGTGTGGCTGTTGAACGAATGAGTGATCTCCGGAGTCGTTTTCCTGCTGCTCCATCTTTACTCAGCACAGCAGCTTCTCTCCCTTCGTCTTCCTCTCTGTCTGTCTGTGTTATAACTAAACTAACCTCTCTCTTTTTCACCCCCAAAAAACAAGATTCTGTGTTGAGCTCTCTTTGTTTCTCTCTCCATCTCTTCCCTCTCCTTTTGGTCTGTCCTCTTTGCGATGTTTCTTTCCATATCTGTCTGTTCGTCCATCTCCCACCTTCTGCTTCTACCTGAGCAGACAGATCACCACGGAGGAGGGTGAGCAGAGAGCTAAGGAACTGAATGTCATGTTCATTGAAACCAGCGCAAAGACTGGCTACAATGTCAAACAGGTAGAGATTCTGCTCTCAAGGTAGTTGAGCTAATTCTGCCCTCAAAGTCTACTCTTGACTCTTTCCGCCCCCTTTTCCCCTCTTGTGGCTCATCACGACATGTCTTAGTATTCTCAGTGCATATTGTATCAGTTGTGTTTTTCCCCACAGGCTTTGCTTTTAGATGTTTAAGTATGTATTCACTTGTTCTGCACAGGTTTACTGCTACCGTGCGTACTTCTTCTCAAGTACTTTTTGTCTGGTTCACTAAAACTATCTGCAGCTTTCAAAATGTTTCTGTGACTTTAATGGATTTTTGCATCACACATGTTGTATCACTGCTTTAACTGCTTCTTGTGTTTGCCTGTTTTTCAATGAAAAATACTATGTAGGTGTAATTAGTATGATCTTTACCTCTGATCACTATCTGCAAGTACTGTGTGTAGTGCATGTGACAGTAGGGGTGGGTGATGACTGTATATACTGTTCAGAGCCAATAAAGACATATCAGTTACTATCTATTGGTATTGGCATATATGTTTTCTTTTACAGAACACATAATGCCAAAACTTGTGATTGGGACGTTTAGAAATAGTGTCATATTGCAATTTCTAACATTTATTTTTGTATTGTAATGGTTCATAATTGATACAAAAAAAGACAGAAAGAAGAAAGTGGTTTAGAATTGGTTGACAGTGTAATATAGTGTTCGTATAATCATTTTGGATATTTTAAAAGTTATTTGTTAAGGTCAGGCATCCATCTGACTGCAGTTGTGTAGACATATTGATGCACAATTCACTTAGAAAAAATGTTTACATCAAAGTTCCCAGGAACAAAGATTTTATCCAAATCACTCACCCCTATCGGACAGAATTGTACTTGTACTACACCTCTTTAGATGTGTTCAGATTGTAACTGTTTCGTACTTTGTTTCACAGCTGTTCCGTCGTGTTGCTGCTGCATTGCCTGGGATGGACAGCACACCGGAGAAAAGCAAAGAGGACAGTATCCTTTTTCAACAGAAAATGTCATCATACTTATTGTCAGGTTGTTATTGCCCTGGCTTTAATTCTGTAAAAGTATAAATTAGGGCTGCACAGTTTAAACAAAAATATCTCATTGTGATTATTTAGAGTAATATTGCAATTGCATTATTATTAATGAAATTAGAAGTAATGATCATTTTGCATCCGTTTCTAATTTTCATTGAAAAATATATGAAAATAATATTTCATTTATTTAATTATTTTGCAAGCATCCGTGCCAAACAATGATTTCAAGATTGCAGAATATGATTTGTAGGCTGGGACATCTCTGCAGCAGTGCAATATTGAATTCTGAATGTCCCCTATTGTTCCTTTTTACAAATATTGCACCTCCTGCAGTTTGGATATTGGACATTTTTGATTAACTGTGCAGCCAAAGTAACAAGAACGTCGTAGTAGTTTACTCTGCAGGAAAGAGGATATTCACTGAGGAGATGGCGGCCAGATAAGGCTGCAGTAAAATAACTGAAGTGAAATCTGCAAATTCATTGACAATGTTACTTAACTACGTCCCTTCAGTGATCGACATCAAACTGGAGAAACAGCCAGAGATGACTGTCACCGAGAGCAGCTGCTCATGCTAGTACACCTCACCCTCACCCAGCCTGTCTCCTCCCCACCAACAGCTTGTCTCTCAGTGGCCACTCTCTCCACCCTTGGCACACTGCCATTGGGCTGGAGGACCTGTCTTTTTTTCCCTTTTCAACTCAGTGACTTTTCAGAGTAACCGTGTGGATGTGCATTACTGTATTGAAACAGAATTATCCGGAAAAAATGGTTCAAAAGTAAACATTAAAAACAAGGAATAAGTTATGTTCAGATTTTCATCCAGTTGCATGGCATTATGTAGGACTGCAGACTGACATAGCTAACCGCTCATGAGTTATTGCACAGTTTGGAATCTTAGTGCTGTTACTCTTACTGTCATTGTTGTAAAGTAAAACTGCTTGGGATTATTTAAATGACTCTGCAAGGTTGAGTTGTCAGCCCATTGTATTTTCCTTTTCTTTTTTTATGGAGGGCTTGTTGTCAACTGCTCTATCTCTCAGATAGCTGATTATTTCTTGACTTTGCCGTATTCGAGGAAGTAGAGACAGGATCTTACCAGTGGATTTACATCATTGCAAACCATCAGATTGCCACATTAGGCTAAAATGAACCCTTTTCATTGAAGGGTGTCAATGGTCCATTCATTAGGTTTTATTTAAAGCGAACACATCTGCAGGCTTGAACTGCCTAATACAATCGTGTGTTAGCAGACAAAATTGACACAATTTGAGACCTTGTATAAAACAGTGCAAAAGGGATGTGTAACCAAACAATGAGGTAATAGATCATTGAAGAGGAACCATCCCAAGTTCACGAGAATGGCTACTAACCTGAAGCTATGTCTGCATTAAAACTATAGCAACTGTCTTTCCAACGTTGTTAAATTAGCTGCACGCATACTAACATGTCTGAGGAGGCGTTTTTTTTCGTTATTAGGTGCCCCCTAATGTAGAATATCTTAAAAATGTTAAAAAACAAACAAAAAAAGCCGATGTTAAGTTTTTCCACACTGATGGAAAGTTGTCACTTTGGTCGCTATGACGTACCCGCCATCTCATCGACAAATTTGTGTTGTGTTGATTACACTATTGCAAGAACATGCAGCATGCTCACCATGCAGGATTTATATGGATAAGAACACAGATGCCTTGCTTGTTTGTTCACCAACGTTGTGCACTGAATCAAGCCACAATATTGTAAAATATAACAGAAGCCTGCTGACTGGTTCATGGCTTCACTAGTTGTTTTGTAGAGCTGGTAGATAAGAGTTTGTCCTCAGATACAGCTAAACGCTTAACTAACACCCTTGCTGTAAAAAGTGCAGAGAAGTTAGTCGCAGTATCCTTTGCTGTATTGCTCTTGCCTGTGTAGGACTGTTGGTTTTATGTGTTTATTTATTTTGTAACTTGGACATACAGATAACATTGTATGCTTGACCAAAAGTACAGATGCTGACACGCATGTTGAAAGTTTATTTTATTTATTTTTTTGCGTGTCTGCCGGGACTCCACCTAAAGGCGGCACTTTGGCCTGGTAACTTTTTTTCCTGTCACACTGCTAGAATTAATTATTTTCAGCAGGTTGTGTAGTCAGTAGCTTGGTTTACAGTCATAGGTAAAGGCTGCATCGTCTCCACACACACACATACACACACATAGTGTAACACAAACCAACTAACTAGCCATAGCACAACAAAAGACACTGGTCATTTGCTGTAGCTTGTTTTGTCAACATTTTAAAATGGATTTAAAAATGTAAGTATTTAATTGCATCGACCATTTTAACATGAGCAGCTCTTCTATTACTTGTCACTGACTAAATACTCAGCTTTGTGCTATTCTGAATTGTGTCTGTCCATTTGAAATATGCTGTCTACTCGTGTTTAGCAACGTTTGTGTGAATAATGTACTATTATTATCTGATGTATAAAAAGGAGAGTTAATGAAACACAAGTGTAGGCCTATCACATGGAATAAAATAAAGATATTTCACCAAAATTCAACATCTGTGATCATTTCTTCATCCCAATACTTTAATTTTGAATGCTATGAAGCAACAAACACCATGTTCTGTACATAAAGTCTCAAAGTGATGCAACACAGCGCCTCGGTTGATTGTAAGACACGTGGGTGTGTCGCTGAAGTAGACTGAAACTGCTCATTTGGCAATGCATCACAGGCATGTATTGTTACAACAGAAAGGTGTGACTCACACTGAACATGACATTGCACTAGTACAACTGGCACTTTCTTTATATGCGTCACTGCCCAAAAACTATTTAAAGCATGTAAATAAAAACCAGTTAATGAACTGATGTTTCCTACATCTTAAATGCTAATGTACATACTCATTACAAAATGTTCCATTGTGATTTTTAATTAAATAAATGAATGAATGTATAAGTCTGTGGTAGCAAATAAATCAGCTGTGTATCTATAAATAATTGAGGGAGGACTTGTCTCTACTATAGCCACATGCCGCAGTATAATTACAACAGTACAGTAAGTGGGGATGTTGTTTGAAACAGAAAGTGACAACTTCCTAATTCTTTGCGGCACATATTCAGTTGAAAACAGGAAAAAGACTATATTTTTATGTTCAAACTAATAAACGTTTGTTTTTGCAAATATGCACTCTGGATTCTGAATTGTATCAGTTCACAGCGTCCCAACTTTTTTGGAATTTGGGTTGTAGGAATAAAAAAATGATTAAAGCTACCTAATATCCATCCCATTAAACCCAATTATCCCACCATCTCAAAATAATAATGATGATAATATTAGAAATCGTAATTTGTTGAAGAAATTATATGAAAGAAGTCAAATAAAATACAAAATAAATGAAAAATAGGGTTTGTTAATGGAATATCTTATACTTATTTGATTTAATTGGAATTGAATTAGCTGTAGGCCAAGTTATTAGGATACATTTAAGATTAAATCATTATTTTACCCATGTTTTTTAGTGTATTTATAACATTTATAGTCGTGATGATACTCTGCGCAAATCGCACCCACCCACTCTCCCCTGAGCAGCCCACAGTGTTCAGCCTCCTCACTATAAGTAGCCGTTTGTAGCTTTCACACTCTATCTGGGAATGAAACACCACAGGAGTGATGTTTCATGAACATTTTATTTGACCTAGAGTAGCTCTGTGATAGTAAAAGTCACTTTAAGGCTCGGATTAGCCCGTGATGTGTGTTTCTTCTTCTTCTTCACGATACCTGCGTAGCACACCTGGATCCAGGAAGTGCTGTGACGTCAGCGGGAGAGGTGTCTGGAGCTATGACTCATGAATCCAACGCTTCAAAAATCCTGCTCGACTTGATTGGTGATCAGCTCGCTTATATTCGTCGCCGGTGAGCCACACGGCCGCAGAAACCTCTTCAGGAGCCGACCGGGTCAAACACACACACACACAGACACACACTGAACCGGACTCAGCGCATCCCTGTGTGTCAGAGGAAAGTTTTTTGTTGTTTTTTTTAAAGAAAAAAAAGTTTTTACAATATGTCTATTTTACCTGACGACGCGGCCTTCGATGACTTCAGAAAGCAGTGTTTATCAAAGGACAAGGATTGGATCAGCAGGTATGATAAGCAGGGGATGCAGGTGTGGGTCGAAGCTCCTTCAGCCAAAGGGAAAAACGTGCCTAAAGTCCACAAGATCAAGGTAAGTTCATTTAAACTCTACTCAATTAACCCTAGGACTTGGCATCACCATGCTTTATTTCTAACATGTCTACGTGTGTGTGTTTGCTTCAGTGCAAAATGACAATCAAAGATGTCTCAGCGTCCACCATGTACGACGTCCTTCATGATGGCCAGTACCGTAAGAAGTGGGACCCCGCCATGTTGGACAGTTTTGACATTGCCCGGCTCTCTCCTAACGCTGATGTGGGCTACTACTCCTGTGAGCACTCCTCTCTGTTCATTCTGTTCAGCCTGTGGTCTTATCTTTCATCTGTGTGTTTGTGTGTGTCAAAGTGACCCGTCGTAAACCTGGCGCAGTCACCTGTTGCTCTCAAGAAATACTGAAAACAGAAAGTGCATATTTACACTTTTACTGATATTTGTGATTTTAAAAGTGTTTTTTTTGTGCTGATTAAGACCAGATTGCTTTGTATATTTGTTTGGTGGCCATTTTTTTTTATGTTCTATGATTGTTTTTATTTAAGCTTCATGTTCTATAAAAAAGTAATAATTGTAAATATTTGGTCATTTTATTTAACATTAATACTCATCGACTTTCATGCATTGATTGAACTTAAAAACCGTACTGGTGGATTTTTTCTTTTTACTTAATTTAGTGGAAAAACCTCTAAAAAAGACATTAAATGGATAATATAGACTTTAAAGTATATAAATAAATATACATTTAAATAATAGAAAAATAAGTAAGAGCAAATATGTTGTAGCATAATTGCTCTTCGAAAACCAACTAAACTTTCCAAACATATTCAATATATAAAAATGATAAATTAAATAAAATCTGCACAATAATGCACAAGAACTCATGTTAATCATTGTTCATCCGTAGTGCTGCAGATGAGTGTTTTTGAGCAATACTGACATAAAAACAAAAGCAAGCTCTTCTGTGCATATTTACACTCTCATTCCAGACTTGTTTTTATTGCATCTTGAGCTGCTGAAGCCCTCTGGGTGGAGAATAAGCACCCTCTTGTTCCACCGGTTTATTTATTGTCATAACAAAGGTGCACTCGTTGAGTCTAAGGTGTGCAGTGAAGTAGTTCAACACAATATAACCAGATTTTTGTTGTTTTTTCTGCAGGGCTTTGTCCAAAGCCAATAACGAACAGAGACGTGGTGAGTCTGCGTTCGTGGCAGGTACAGGACGATGAGTACACCATCATTAACTTCTCCGTCAAACATCCGGTACGCCTCCTCCTCCACACAGTCCCACGGTCTTCAAACAAGCAATGCTGACACTTTCCACCACATACTTAACAAAGCTGATAATGTCAAGTTGCACAACTTGTCTTGAAAGAGGTGTTTGTAGATAACATTTTTCTAATTTTTTCTGCAAATATTTTAATTGCATTCCAGAAATACCCTCCTCGCAGCGACCTGGTGCGGGCCATTTCTATCGTCACGGGATATTACATCAAACCCACAGGACCAAACAGCTGCGCGTTCTTTTACCTCTCACAAGCTGACCCCAAAGGTACGACCACAAACAACACTCACTATCTTCTTTTCAAATTCTGAATTCCCGCTGAACATTTTTAGAGCTGTTTTTTTTCTATTTCTCTGCTCCAGGTTCTCTTCCAAAGTGGGTGGTGAACAAAGCTTCTCATGTTCTGGCTCCAAAGGTACGTAACGTTACATGTCACAAACTCTGGTTGACTTCCACAGCAGCACTAAAAGGTCAAGAGGTTAAAAATGCATTAACAAGGTGATTAATAGGTGTGTGTGCGGATAAGGGAGTGAGAGTTTCATGTGTCTTAAAGGACAATGGTAACCATAGAAACTCGATTTAAGGGCCTGTCCTAGAAAAAGTGCTGACAAAGGAGGATCTCAGCTGAGCTGTTGCTCTCTCTCCCTCTCGGCAGAACTCGTTTCCCAGGTTTCATATCCTCCGCAGATCAGAACTATTTAGACCAAAGTGCATCGACGTGTGAGCAGCTGCCACTGAGAGACATCTTCCTCAACACCTTCTAGAAATTAAACCATTATTTTAAGGCAATAACATAACTTTTGGACAACTAGTGAGAACTAATGAGATGAAAATAATTTAACCCTTGATTTGGATCACTTTTAGAGGAGTAAATAACAACAATAGCATCTCAAAAGACAAAAAATAGTAAAAGTGAATAAAGTATGGATGATACTATTTCAGCCAGGCTGGTCTCTGCAGGAGGACTGCTTGTTCAAATCCAAGGGGCTGGTGTAGGGCTCTAAGTGCTGTTTATTTTCTTGATTAATCGATTCATTGTTTTGTCCAAAAGAACCTGTAAATAGTGAAAAGTTCAACCACAATTTCCTAGACACACAAAATTGGACAATTTGGTAGGAGAATGAGACAGTTGTACCTGATGTAATGTAAATGTAATCATGAACTTGTACTGCTAGCACAAGTTCATGATTAGTTCTAGAACTAGTAATAGCAGTAAGGCCTTAGTGGTTTATATTCAAGTACTATACATAAATATGTAATTTAGCACAGCTCTAAGATGCTGAAAAGCTTGTAAAGGTGTAGGAATTAGGATTGTAAGTCCTTATTCTTTGACTTTGTTGGGGTTAAAACGTTGTTAAGAATCAAAGCTGCAGTTGTGTTTGAGGCAACACCTATGATCAGTGATGCTTGTTTGTGCCTTTGTTAAATGGTTTATGGTTGGAGTATTAAGTGTATATCTTAGTTGTTGTTATATTATATAGCTGTAAATGGTTGGACCTGTGTTCCTGTTACTCAGTATGTTGTGGCCAGCTTTATCTTCAGCCTTGTTGACTGAGACTGAAGGTGTGGTTTGACCCTCATTGTCTGATAAAGTCTCCTCTCTTGGCCCGCTCCTTCCAGGTGATGAAATGTGTGCACAAGGCGGGACAGAACTACCCGGAGTGGAAACAGCAGAACTCCCCCGACCAGAAGCCCTGGCTGTTCCCGGAGCAGAGCTGCCTGCCCACGATGGACCCGGCCGAGCTGTCGATACAGAGAGGCGACTCGCTGGAAAACGTGGATGAGAGTTCCAAGTTGGCCCCCGAGGACAGCGAAGACAGCAGCTAAATCCCATTTTTTTAAAAAGTAAGAGCGGGGGATGGACTGTATATACACTCACAAATTCAATAAGACTTGAGACCTCCGACTCTGTGATGTCACCCTGATGCTCATGAATATGTATCCGAGTCGGTGTGCCTTTTGGGATGAGCAACAGCACGAAGTGTTTACAGCTGTCTCAGCAGACGGAGACGAGCACAGATCAAAATGCCTTTCACTGACTAAGCTCAACATCTCTGCAGTGTTTGCCACCAGGCTTTAAAAAAAAAAGAAGTTTTTTACAGGCTCAGAGGTGTCGGGTTTGAATGTGCCGTCGTTACAGCACTACATTTACAATAGTTAGCTACGTCAAATACACGAGAATGAAGAAATTTTAATGAAGAAATTAAGCGTTGTCTATACAAGTGACTGTGAACGGAAATCAGAGGAATAACTGTTAGTGGTGAAGTGAAATTGTTTTTTCTTTGTTGAATGTCAGATCAAAATTGTGAGCCTGATAGTCACTTTTTAGTTCGATAAATTACTTTTAAAATGCAACTAGTTGCAGGTTAAATACAGGTTTCATGTTAATTATTTGTTTTCTGTTACAGAAATGGTTTTTAAATGTGAAATTGTGTTTCTTCCGTAAGTTAATTTTAGTTTTCCATGTCTAACTTCATTGTAGAATACAGGTAGACAGTTTGAAGGTTCATTGTATTTATTCACATGTTATACAGCCGTTCCTAATCCAAACTCTAAACATGCATTAGCACTTGTTGATCTCTGAGGGCAAAACTCTACTTAGGTTGTATGAACATGTAAAATGTAAATAGCAAGTTCTCATTTTGTTAGTCTAACATCTTTTACCTGAAGGACTGTAGTGATCGTAAACGGATATCTTTTATTTTATTTATTAAGTTTCTGTCAGTTAACATGAAGTCACGATGGAGAAAACGCTCTGGAATGAAGCCCTGCAGGCTGAGCTGGTTAGTTCTGTTCTTCATAAGATATTTGATGTTGAATGTTACATGGTCTTGACTTTTTTTTTTTTTTTTAA
>CAFUXE010000124.1:385005-395779 GCA_903364295.1 Serranus cabrilla | reverse complement strand
GGGTAGGTTGAGAGTTTAAGCATCCGAGTGTGTCTCACCCATCTGTCCTCTGTGTTCAGCTGGCCCCGGAGAACACCATGATGTCGTTTAACAGGAGCATGGCGTGCGGCGTGACGGCCTTTGAGACAGACGTACAACTCAGGTAATTTCAGTGATTACAGCCATGTTTACAGAACCACAGCTCCAACAGTTACGGTCTCTAAACCTTTAACGTGGGTAATAAAAACAGTGTATGACGCAGTCCTGGAGGGGTCTTTTTTATTTTTTATAATTTCTTGCACTAAAGCAGATAAACATACTCTTAATCCATTCCTTACACTTTCCCTTGTGTTCTGGGCTTCGGAAAGGCTTTGGCAGGTAAACATTTATAGGACACTCATTGATATACTTGGAAATGTAAAATTTCAACCCTAAAATGTTACTATGTAACTAATGTAAAATTAAACATTTAAAAAATGTTATGTTGCAAATCAAGGTCTTACACGTTTTGTTCAGCATTATAATCTTCACCACTTTATGACTTTTGGAGTGTAAATGCAATCGTTAGATGTATAAAGCTAATGTTAGCCTATAAACTGCACCATGGTCACATAGCTTCATTGTCACCACCTCTGAGCTGGTGATGGCATTTTATGTCCCCACAACCTCTGTAGGCTCCTTTAAAGTCGGGTAATTGTGACGCATTTTATGTCGTACAACAAAGCATAAAAATCCCTGTTTCCAGGTTTTAAGACTCATTCCTGCAAGAGCTCATCTCTACAGATGACAAAAAGGGTCAAAAATGACTAAATGCATGTTTAAATTGGGATCGTTTTGTCCTCACAGAATCATTTTTATTGTTTTTCTAACCTAGCCAAGACAGAATTCCGTTCCTGATGCATGACCACGACTCCTCCGGGTTCTTGCGGAGAACGACGGACATTAAGAAGAAATTCCGTGACAGAGACTTCAGCTCCAGCAGCAACCTCACCTGGGCAGAGTTACAGACGTTGAATGCAGGTGAATGGTTCTTAGAGGTGAGTGTTGGCTTTGACACATACTCTACACACTCATGAATGAATGTTGAGGTGTTAACAGGAAGTCTATTATCTGATTTTTCAGACAGATCCCTTCCAATCAGTGTCCGAGCTCTCAGAAGAGGAGAAGAAAACCGCCAAGAATCAGAGTATTCCCTCCCTACTTCAGCTTCTCAACCTCCAGCACAATGTCTCAGTGATATTTGACCTTTACAGTCCCAACCAGGAAAATGACACAGTTGACACAGTGGAAACTATCTTGAGTTCTGGCATTGATCCAGGCCTGGTGAGTCTAAATCTAATTCTTCAGACGGAATTTGAGATGTTTCATGATAAGGAATATTTTCTTAAGGCGTTGCGTATTCCCTTTTATAGATCCTCTGGCTTCCTCCAGCAGAGAGAGCATATGTGAATAGGACGGCTCCAGGCTTCATCCAGGTCTATAACGACGCAACTGAAATGTTTATCGAAGGAGGGGACCACATGAATGTGAAATACAGCAAGTTTAGCACAGCAGAAATCAGGTAAAAAAATCAAATATCTTCTTTATTATTCAGTGCCAGAGGGCATGCACAGTAGTGTGTTAATTAAAAGTGTGTGTGTAGCTTGCTGGCACTGAATATAAAGGCGCAGGATCGGCCTCCGGGGAATGATATTTCAAATGGCGTCCCAACCCATGGGTGTTGTTCCACTGATGAGAAAACAAACTTGAATGAATTACTGAAGAATGAAATGCAGTGTAGAAACATGCTTTAAGAATGTGCTGAAGTGCTGCATAGAGACAGAGCGCCGCAAAACGCCTGTAGTGGTCTAAAAACATTAGATTTGAACATGTCAAATGAGCATTTTAGCACTTACAAACATTATACTGCATAATTGTTAGGTTTATCTATATTCCACCACAACACAAGCTAGTTGGATATTAGCTTGGATATATGGATTGGATATATTACCTTGTGATAAAAATGCATTGCAAGTGTAACATTGGACATACTGAGGCACAGTTTCCCCCATCATCTCTGCTGATGCCTCATGAATGTATACGTCTGTATCCACATTTGTTCTTTTAAAAACTGTTTTTCTTGGTTTGTCAGCTTGTAAAAAGTCAGTTTTGGGTTCCTTATCCTGTTAGTAGTGCATTTCACCATTAAATAGCCTTTAGTCATTTTTATGTTGTTTGCTAGTGAACGGAATTGACAAGTAGGCGCCTTCTGTAAATACAAAGTCAACAGAGAGCGATGGATTGTTTTCCCCTCTGGTGGGGACTTAAGCGCTAAATTGACTCTGTGTACATGGACGTTATCACATGGCTTCTTTCAATACTTCTATAGTCCTCCGGCTTCCAACACCCCTACTCCCAATACACTATTTCTCTCTTTATTCATTTCCACAAAGCTCTACTTTTTTATTTTAATCCATGAATTTTGCAGCTTTACATTTGAATTGTTTGCTACATTGTTTGTGTCTGACAGGGAGCTTCGGAGCGTGAACGTTACAGTGAACCTGTGGGTTGTTAATGAGCGCTGGCTGTTCTCTCTGATGTGGTGTGCAGGGGCCAGCTCCGTCACCACCAACGCCTGCCACCTCCTGAAGGACACCGAGCAGCCTGACTGGATCCTGGTGAGCAACACATACAGCTGCACACACAGAAGCTGCTCTCATTAAACACCATCCGTTTAAGCACACACAGACAAAACTGTGATGCACCTTAACCCTTTAGGCATGTTTTTGTGTTTCAGGCGCCTTCTAGATACAAAATAATCTGGATTACAGTGGACGCTGTATCGATTCTTATAATGATTGGACTCTACATCTTTCAGAGGTAAGCGGAGCAGATGTTTACTGTATTCATTTGTGTCTGTTGTTGTCTGTCAAAGTGAATAGTTTGACTCATCCACGTCACTGTTTCTGCCAGGACAACACACTGTTTCTGTCACAGAAAAGGTACTGCATGTTTAGATTTTAATATTTAACATTAGGGCTGCAACTAATGATTATTGCCTTTATTGATCAATCTACATATTATTCTAACAATTAATCGATTAATTCATCCTTAAATCTATTAAATGTTTTCACAAGGTGACATCTTTGCAAAACCCAAATAACTTAATTTCTAGTTAACATAGTGACAATAACGATACTAAATAAAGAATGTCTGTGTTTATATTACTAACATTTTATAACAGCTACATTGATTTAAGTTTGATCCAAGTGGTGATATGAATCCAAGCTATCATTTTGGTTTGATGTGAAATGTATAACTTTATGATGATTGCTGGCAAGGTAATAGACAAAGAGTTAAAAAGTTGTTAGTGAACTATTAACACTTTATTGATCAGTTAGGCCATTATTAACACATTATGGAATGACAGGTTGTTAAAAAAAACTAAATAATTTGACTTAGATCCAACATTTACATTAACATTTTGAAAGAATTGATGGAATAAAATCCTTTATTAACAACTTGATAACAGTCTCAAAAGTGACAAACAAATGAAAATGTATTAATCAAAACTCTAATTATCTCTAATGAATTATTAACCATAAAGAAAACAATAAGTTACAGCTTCTGAACCCTTTACAGATGGTGCCAACTCTTTTATGGATGTGTTAACATTTACAGAAGTATACTTTGTGACTTTTTGCAGGGGCAGAGAAGCAAGGAGACAATATTTCAGCCTGGAACGAGAAAGAACTTTCTCCATTCCTACCGACCGGGTAGCTCTCCAGACTCCAGCATGAGACTGAAACTGATGTAGATCCTTGTCTGCACCACCAGAATCCGTTGGGCCTAAATCAGGAAGAAAGCAAGCTAATGTGAATAACATACATTATGTTTCAAAGCCATGGAAATAGGAATGTTGTTTTTTTTCCAGGGGCATTAATCAAATAAGTGCCGCTGGATGGCAGTTTTACTTGTATGTTTTTGTGTAAGTCTAGCTGGTTAACTGGGTCTTGATCATTCTTCTGTTGCTACTGAAAGTACGAAGCTTTTCTCCGATTGTATCACTGCAAGGTGCGCTGTAGATCTGCACTGAATTTCCTCCTGGCACTTTATGTCATTTTAATGTTGTTTCTTTCTGTTGTTGCTGTTTTGATTTGTTACACAACTTTTTTTCATGGTGTCACCGCTGCAGAAAACATATGTATGTACTGTAACCTGAGCCAAAAGCACTACAGCTATTTTCTACACTGTACAATGTCTTTGTAATTCTCAACTACATGAATAAATACTTTATAATTTTTTTTTAAACAACCAAGAAAGATCTGATTTCTGCAAAACGGTAAGTAGGTGAAACAAGCAAAAATAATTTATAGTTTGTTATTAGAAAATATGCATTAAAACATACATATAGTTCCTTCTTTCTTAATGTAAAAATACTTTTTTACCAACATATTTTATCAACCCCAGTCTTTATTTTCTGGTTTATTTCTTTGCTTTTGTTTGTGAAATGCGAGTCACATTATCTCAAAGGATGCTTTATATCAAATAGAAAATCCCATTACACATATATAAAATAAAACATGTATTTAATTCTTTAAACAGTTATGTATACTTACATATTCACGTGCATGCTTGTAAGTTTTTTTTTTATTTACGTGTGGAAAGGACCTAATTACATTTACTCAGGTACAATGCTTAAGTTCTTGTACTTTCTGTATTTTTATTTTATTTTATACTATTTTATATTTCTTTGTCCACTGCATGCTACAAGTTACCTGTTGAGGAAGCCTATAATTTATAATACAATGCATATACACTAAATAAAAACAACCAATAACAGTATATAAAAATGGATACAAATAGCTCTGCAACATCATTTAAATGCTCATACTTTGTGCAATGCATCAGAAATAATCTAACACTATAATAGGCCTATACAAAAATGTAACACTGACAGAGCCTATAATAAGAACTATTACCTTCATTCATTTTATTTTTGCTTTTTACTTGGGTACATATTAAAAGCGGGGGTTTACTGTGATCCTGTTACATTTACTTCAGTAAAGGATTTTATTTATTCATTTTACAGCACTAAGATGTTATATATTACCTATATAAATTCACTGTAAAAGCTATGTGTTCCCACCCCAAAACGCAACATTACAGCCACTTGAATTCATCATCTGATGCACCTGCAACATATCAAGACATAATACAATGTGTACAAATAAAAATATACGGTATATATAAAATGGAATGGGACGTGAGGGTAAAAACGACTTCCCGTTGCCTCGGGGCAGTGGTATGCAGTAGAGAGTGTACTGTGTACTCAGTGTACTCCGCGGATTTAGCATCGCACTCCTGAAACATTTGTCAGACTCACCATAGATATAAAACGGTTTGTAAATTCCCTACATTCTTCTTCCTCGTCAAAGCCTGCCGCCTACATTACCCATGATGCAACCCGACCGCCGACAGTTGGGTCAGAGATTCGGTTCGGTTATGCTAGTAGCGGCTAATGTAGCCTCGAGCTGCTAGCCTCCACCGGAGATGCGGAGCGGGCTCCAAAGGTCTGGTAAGCTCACTTCTTTCCAACTCCACGCCCTTAAATTTTTGCTCATCTTCAAACTTGTAGTCTAAAATCCCAAACCGACGCTGGCTCACTCGCGGCAATTTATCAGGCTTCACACAGCTCCCTCTGGAGCCACAACAGGCTGTATACAACTTTTTTTTCACATTATGCTGTAAGCTAGCTCTTCTATAACCAGTGATTTCCCAGCACCACCTAAACTCACCACTAGATGGCACACAATGCTAACATTTTGGAAAGACACGACTCGAGGCGGAATATTTTAACTTTAAATATCAAACTGATTGATTACCAATGATGAAGTCATGCAACAGATAATCTAAGTTAGCAACAAGTAGGCTAAATGTATAAGTGTTAATAATAAAGTGTTTTATTGAGGCCACAGGGCTGCTTTCCATGAAGGCGAGGCATGTGTGTGAGGGGAGGAGGAACATGTCACGCTCTGTGGCCGTTTTTTGCTGCAAAACTTCTGGAAAAGTTAACATGAAGTAAACAGTCTCCTCTTGTAACATCTTAACCCCTGTTTGTGGGTGTGGACCACCGTTGGCTGCTGCAGTAACACTACAGACAGACGGGGAGTGTCCAGCGACGGGATTTAAAACTCAACATCTCACTTGTTTGTGGAGAAGGAGCGACAGATATGGGGGTGTAATTATCCGGGACTACTATAATTATTTTATTCTTTTAAGAAAACCCTCTAAGTGTAATTTACATGACTTTTTTTGGAGTTGGCCACACCATGGTGCATAAATATGGTAAGTACCGTTAACGAAACGAAACGTATCCATCACGTGTCAAAGTTTTGGAGTAAATCTCAGTAAAAGTTTGAGGTTAATGCCAGAACGGGATTTCACGAAAGTTTCTGCAAGACTTTTCACTGACCTACTAACCTTAGTTATAATCCCTTGAGGAACACGATTTTTTCTAGTCCTTAAGGAATGAAAATTACTGTAAGTGAATATTGTGCAACTTCCGGGCAGCAGTTTAGTGTTTTGAGGTTTTTTTCTCGATCAAAATGTTCAGGATCAGGTAGGAAACTGTGAAGTTGTAGATTTACCTCCGTGATGTGCATCATCTCGGAGCTGTGTTCCTCACCACCCACCGGGTTCAACAACCAGCTGTACAGTCGTGTTGCAAGAGAAAAATACCTTTAATGTGCTCTGCAGGGGAATGGAACAAACAGCAGTGCTGTGTTTGTCTATAAGTCAAATATTTATCATTATTAGTATGTGATATTTTCTATAAAATCTCATATGTGCACTTAATATTTGCCAAAAATGCAACAGAGCTTCAAGTGTAATGGTATGTCATCTTCTATGACTCACCTTCTCTTTGTTCATTGTTTGTTTCTGAGTATTGCATTAGATTATTGTTTTAAAAAAGAACTAAAGGCCAGTTAGTAAATTAGTGGATTGGCACAAAATGAGTCTTCAACTATTATTTGACTCAATAAACTGTTTTATTGGAATCAAAATGGCACTCTGTTGTTATTTTGTACATCACAAATACATTGCATTACACAAATGGGAACTTTATACATACATTAATGTAGAGATTTCAGAGCAAGGGGCTTTCCATGGACTGCCCCGAGCAGTTGGGAGTTTGGTGTCTTGCTCACTGCACTTTGCCAGTGTCCAGGAGGCAAACTGTCACATCTCCAGCTACAAGTCCACACCCCATACTTGCTCTGTGCAGGGACTTGAACTGCCAGTCCTCTGATTCTCAAGCCAAGTTCCCACTGAGCTACTGTCTCCCCCAGAATCAGTGGTTACAGCTCCTTAAAGGTACTATGTGGACTTTTCAGAAAAATCCTTGTTATTGAAGAGAGCAATGACTTTTAAGTTAACTGCAGTTAGCATCCTGTTCCTTGTAACACAACCACAAGATCACATGCTTTGCAGCAATGTTAGCTTACCTGTCCAATAGGAAGAGAGCCAGCTTGGGGTCAGTTTTGATCTGGAAAACCACACAAAGGTCCCTCCATGAATCAAATGCTCTGCCTTGCTGATATTGATCCTAGTCCCAGGAACATGCTTTGGATGTTCCCAGCAAAACCTGCCTGAGTTGTTTGCATAGAAATCAATCAATATTAGCCACCAAGAAAGTCATAAAGATCTCAGTTTTTAAGTTATGTTACAATTTGCTTTACATTAGTGCCTTTAAATGTCGTTTGCTTTTTTAAATTTCTTTGTCTTAGAACTGAACACCTTTGAATTTTGGACTGTTGGCTGAATTAAAGAATATATTTAAGGATGTCACCAAGGCCTTTGGGAACTTCTCATTGTAATTTCTGCTTATTTGCTGACTTTTTTGAGCCAAATATTAATTAAGAAGTTAAGTAGAGCAATACTGAGTATGAGAATAATTACAAGTTTCAGCCCTGACAGATTTGAAAAGTTATTTTTTCATGTTTTCATATTCTACCCCTAGATTAACTGCACTTTAAGAGTAATACAAGAACAAAATACTTTCATATTAACTTTGTTGACCCTGTCAATCAGTCTGAGACATGTATTTATTTTTGTGAGGCAGACACAGAGCGAGCAGTGGGGCTGCTCAGACGCTACCAAGCCAACCTGTCCAGTCCAGAGGAGCAGGCCCTGAAGAACAGCGTGGGCAAAGTCTCTTCCATCTTGGGCAGCCAGCTGTTTCATGCCCTTCTTGGTAAGAAAAACACTGTAAAACTGCTTGTTTTGCAAAAGTCTGTCAAGACTCTGCCCTTTAGCTTAAATTACATCATGGAGTTCTCACGGTGCACTTTTCCTGTACACACACCCCTTATTTTTGAGTGAGTGACGTGGTTAATAGCTTGATTTTTATGGTTTGCTACACTCGCTCTTATTTAGTGTAGCTTATATACTCTGATTTGTGTTGTCATGTGGTTGGCTGCAGGCAGACACAGGATGTAGACAGGGTCAGGTTGTATTAATTTGTATGGGAGGTTTGCTGGGTCTAAGTGTTTCCCAATTAAGTCTTATGAAAGAGGCCTTTCAGTTTGCCTCACAAAGCTTTGCTGTATACCCCCTCTGTAACATACTCACATTGTAATGAAATCTCAATAAAGCCAACCACAACACAGTCTATGTATAGCCTGAGTTGTTATAACTCAGTCTTGTCACACTCCGAACACACAATCCTTCCTTTTACTTTGACAAAAATTGCCTCTTTTTGTTGCATATACTTCATAAACTTATGTCAACATGTTGTAGATCATTGAAAAACTGAAACAGTTGATTCACCATTACCAGAAAGCTGCAATAATCTGCTGAAGCTGCTGCTGAATAAACTATTACTTCTTCTGAAGCATCCTGAAGTATGCATAGTTTCTACAGAGACTCATCTGAAGAGTCACTATTTTTAACCAGCTACACCTTCCTGACAAGTCTGGTGTTTTTGAGACGGCTCAGGAAAGCCAATGTGAATGTGAGTTTAGAGCAGATGAAGCACATTACTTCAGTTTAACTTACGGTTGAGTGGTCCTTCTAATTACCACAGCCATGTTATAATGATGCTTGCCCTCGGATCTGCCGTTGCTACTGCTGACCCACTGCTGGGCAGCTCAGGGGGAGGGGATGCTCAGGCAGCAGTGGAAAAATATGGTATGACGGTTTTTAGCAGTGATGTATCTGAAGCAATAGTGAGCCCACATGTTTGTTTTTCCAATAATTTTAGCAACATCATAACAGAGAATAAATCTCAGAGATGCTTGATGCTCCACCAAGTCCCACTCTCAGAACTAGAGCCCGAAAAAATAGACCTTTTTTATGAGGATTGTGCACTGATTTTTCACCACTCTGCAAATGTACCCAGAGAGAGTAACGTAAGACTTTATTAAATAGTATTTAACATTATCATACATTCTACAAGCAATATATCAAATTGTCAGCCAATTCCATAAATGATAACTGAGAAAATAAAGAATAAATATGAATTAAATAAATAGCTAAATAAACATTATAAGCTTCAGCTTCAGTCAATTGCAGTCAATTGAAATGTTTCAGAAGTAGTCAGTTTTGCTAAGTTGGCTAAGCTAATAGAAGATGCCTCTTTTACTCTCCTTGTGGACTGTTTCGCTGCAGTCAACCAAAGCCAACTCAATCTTAACACTTCTGACACTAAAGTATGGCCCCATCACCTACAGATTCTGCATCCATATGATGATTTTTAACAGAGATTAATCAAGCTTTTCTGGAGCCAGAAGTGACCACATTTGGAAGAGAGGGTGGTAACCTGTGTGCACCTGGCTACACCGGGCGAAGTCACTGTCAACAAGGTTTGCTTTTATAATTCAAAGCAAACCAAAAACAAGTTTCTGGCTATTTAAATGTAAACAGTGCACTGCTACGCCTCTGTCCTGACTGACAATTCGCTGTGGCATTGCCTTGTCAATCACAAGGCAGCCCTGCCCTGAAGCATATGCTGCTTTATTATCTATTTTACTCTAAATGGGACGTTAATTTACTAAATGAACATCATGCTGCATCAAAGAAGAACTGAAACTAGAAAGTTATGCCATCAACTCATGAGGAAAATATTTATTGAGGTAATAAATCAAAAGCATAACCAGTGGAGTTTGCCCCTGCCTGCCACGAGAAAGAATGGCTTCACATTTCAGAACCGCAGGCTGTGTCCTCCTCTTTTATACAGTCTGTGGATAGCATTGTCACTGGGACAATGTTAGCATGGTGATGTTAGCATTTAGCTCAAAGTACAAAGTACAGCTGTGCCTGAGTACAGCCTCACAGAGCTGCTAGCATGGCTGTCTCATTCTTGTTATAGGTCAGTTATATATATATCATCCTGTCGACTCACTCTCTTAGTCAGCTAAAAGCAACAGCTTAACAAAAATGTATCTTTTTGCATCGATACAAGCCCTTTATACTCACCATTTTGACCTATTTGAGCAGTCTTTTTAACACTTTGTGTCATCTCCAGTGTGCACAATACATTTTCAATCTAATAAAAAAATAATAAAAATCCAATTTAATATCCATTGATCAAATACATTGTTATTTTTTAAGAGAGGGCAACTCAGAGAGGATTTCCAAATCAAGATTCCAAACATTCCTCACAAAGAATGTTCAATCAGGGCCGTTCCCGAGGCAGACAGGAAAATAAACTGCTCTCGGCTAACACGCCAAGTCTCTTCCACAGCTCGCTCGGCTCTCTGGATCATCTGCATACAGAGGTAGAGGAAGAAGGGGCCTGTGGTCGGTGTGTCTC
>CAFUXE010000124.1:335428-350995 GCA_903364295.1 Serranus cabrilla | reverse complement strand
ATTGATAGATTCTGAAACTGGCAACCAACCTTTATCTCACTGCGTCGACATTGTATGTTTATGGCCGGAGTCCATATATTTTGTATAATCTGTCCAACAGAGGAGGCTTGTTGTGTTTTGACAGCCAGCTGATATAAAGAGTCTCATCACAAAAACCTCCGTTAAAAGCCTTAACGGTTGGAGTAGTTTTCTGATCAGTGTGCCGTCTCTCCAGTCAAATGCGGCGGCTGCTTTAATCTCGGCCGAGACGCGTTCTTTAGGGGACACTGCAGGAACACAGAGAAGAAGGGGAAATCTGGACCCTCGACAGGAGGCAGATTGATTTGGCAATCACCAAAGTGCTACAAACGTTTAAAACAATGCCCTGTTTTTTTTTTTTCTTCCCCTCTGCTGTTTGGCGCTAAATACATCAGCATATGGATAAGTGTGCTCATGTATTCATAACTATCACAGGGAAACTAGAGGCACGGCTCTTGTTTCTGTTGCCTCGCCCGTTGTCCTACTTACTGTAATTCTTCATCACTTTCAACACCTACACTTATTGTGAGCCAAAACTCAGGCAAGGGTAGTGAATGGAGATATGTGAATGTGTGGGCGTTCCCTTAGTGGAGCTTATAGAACAGCATGACAGGAGGATCTCTGCTGCTGTATGTACAGATGGGGACCAATGGCTTTCATTGGGCTTTGGGTCACAGTTAGCCTTGTTATTCTCACTGTAGTATTTTTACAGAGGAGCTCTGAGTGCTTTGTATTTTCTGTCATTGGTTTTATCACTGTCTCATGATTTAGATTTGTAAACCAGCATCAGCAGGAGCCGTAGTTTGCTTTCCTAGTGCGACATGTTACAGTCACATTTAAAGAAAAAGGAAAACGATGAACGAGTGAGTGAAAGCTTGTGGTGTAAATAAGAGATAGGAGAAAAAAAATCCTTGTTTTTCTTGCACTGAAATGCATCAGATGGGTTTAGGGACCGTCGTGGCCTGAGGGGAGAGTGTTTGTTACATCGCATGGGTTCATGAAGCAGAATCACAGTCCGATGTTCCCAATTAAAAGAAAGGAAAAGGAGTCTAAAATTGGAAGGGACTAATTGCAGCTCAGAAGATTGTGTTCTGGGGTGCTCAGAGAGGGAATGAGAGAAATGAAGGTGACAAGAGTGAAACAGAGCAGAGAGCTCTCTGTAAAAGAACAGAGCATTGTGGACCATCAGGTGTGTTTTCTGGTAGTAAATCGTCTCAGGTTGTTAATTTTTATGTGGATTCCTTTTAGCTGCAGCGAGATACTTTTCTGAGAGTTAAGACTGATGGAGGCAGCTTAACAACTTTTTTACAGGAATTGTTCGACATTTTAGGAAATTCGCTTGCTGGCAGGGTTAGATAAGAAGACTGATGCCGTTCTCATGTCTGTCAGGTGAAGCTGCAGCCAGCAGTCTGTTGGCTTAGCTTAGCATAAACACTGGAACCAGCTAGCCTCTGTCCACTAACAACATCCACCAGTAGCTCTTCATTAGTCATTAGTTGTAATGTTTTAGCAAGTTTGTTTAATTCACAAAAAAAGTGTAAAAACAATAATTGTGGTTTGGAGGGATTATGTGCCGTAGTACAGTATTTCTTCCCACAGAGCTGTGACTTCCTGGAAAAAAATTTCGTTTTTAAACATTGTTTAAAAAAAATGAATTAAGATACAATAATTTATTAAGTGAGCTGTACAGGTGATGGTAAGGGGATTTCTCTTACCTCAGGACAGAGCCAGACAGGTTGTTTTCCCTAGTTCCCAGTCTTTATGCTAAGCTAAGCTAACTGTGTGCTGGCCGTGGTATCATTTCTCTCATCTAACTCTTTTAAATGAATGAGCTTATTCCCATAATGTGAAAGTATTGCTTCAATACAGTTA
Source organism: Serranus cabrilla (assembly GCA_903364295.1). NCBI lineage: Eukaryota > Metazoa > Chordata > Actinopteri > Perciformes > Serranidae > Serranus > Serranus cabrilla. Next base: position 349,105 of record CAFUXE010000124.1, on the reverse strand, counting down.
TATTTACCTTGTAAAGCAGAAGAAAACTCGTGTAATAGAATAGTTTTATCAGTGTTGCCAAATTTACAACAGTTACCATTTTTGAAGGATCATTTTGCCCTACGCGAAAAGTGTCATGATGTACAATAATTTGGCTAAATTGAGACATTTGGTGTAGCTCTGATGAACTTCACTCACGATTACATGAATTGTTTAAAAAACATTAAGGCGTATTTTTGGAAAATTACACATTTATGCATATTTGTTGTTGTGGGAATGACTCGTACAGTAATTTTCCAAAACATAAGATACATTTAAGCCTTTGGTAGGATAGTTTACCATTTCCAGACTGACTCCCATTTAAAATTCACAGATGCAGTGCAATGTGTACAAATTAATGGATGTGTTGTACAGTGAAATATCTCACCTGGTCATGCTTCACAGAGTCACACAGCACACACACTCACACTCACACACAAACAAACCCCCCCAAAATATGATTAATTCAGATAAATTGACTTTTCCCATGATGACACCTCTGCAGCTGAATAATACACCCTTGTGACAGTGGTGAAAGCATCAAAATGGCAGCACTCACAGTTGTGTGCGGTTGTGTGCTGTCACCGGTACTCAGCGCAGGATCCAAAACACCAGAGAGGAACAAGCTTAGCAGCTCTCTCAGCTTAGCAACAAGGGGTAGCAACTAGTCAAGAGCTGTGAGGTAACATGCTGCAGTGACCTCTGATGTAGAGGAAGCAGTGGGGGCGGGATTATGTGGAGCATGCCGATGACACTCACACATGCCGGGTTTCCTTCATTACGGAGCATCACCACAGCACAATCGTAGCTTTTACCACGTTGTGATTGAGCCTCCTGGTGTTGGCCGGGTGACGTGAGACCGGCCGCTGACTTAAATTAGCAGTACAGTAATTGACAATTTATCTTGATAAAAAACAATAATGATTGATGATGAGGGATTCATTGCAGCTCTGTCGCCCACTCATTAGCAGCAACATTCGAAAGGCAGAGATGACTCCATCGGAGAATAACACTGAGACATCTCTTACATTGTTGCCTTACATACATGAGCAGAAACTCATAACAATGAATTGATTAACACACACAATCTGTAATTTCTCCTTCGAGGAGTCTCTCAGTCAGAAAATAACAAAAGACTTGGTAGTTGCTGTCATTGTCTTAGCTTCTCTCCGTTCAGATTCCTTAATTTCTTATCGTTCAGGAGGTTTTAAGTGGGAGCAGAATTATCTGCAGAGGCCTTCTTCTCCAAAAACAAACAGGCCAAGTGATTAAAACCAGTAAAATGTTATACCACCAGCAGCATTTGCTGGATAAAAAGTTAATTTATATAAGCATCTGACATTACAACCACCAAAATAATGACAGGTGACCAAGTGAATGGATTAAAATGATGGAATCTCCAGGTTTTATAATGTGAGTAGATAAGTCAACAAAATATATGACAGAGTTGTAGATGATTTAAGACATAATCATGTGGAAAAAGTGACATGTTATACTCAACTTGCTAAGCTGTGGGCCAATTTAGCATTCTGCCAGTTAATAAACAAATATATATTATATTTATAAGATAAAGTGAATAAACATTAGAAGGCCCATAATCCAGTTGGTGTATGCAGGATTGTTTCTGGTATTTGGCATTCAGGGCTTAACCCAGATCATTGTTCTGCACCTTTTTATTTTCGTTTAATAAACAAGCCCTATTTTAATGCTTTTAATACATTCTGGCACCTTCATTCAAATACAAAAGACATTTCCAGTGTGAATCTATTCATCTGTTTATCTGGAACCCAATCGCTGGCTGTAAATTCAGTATCGCTGCATTATATCTTTAATAGATTAATGTTCAGTAATTGTTACGCTCATACACATGACCATAACTTTGTGCATCAAAGTGAAAACACACATGCACACACACAAACACACACACACACTTCCATGTTCAGCCGGATCGATTGGCAGCAGACTTGTAGAAGGCCTTCTCCAGCAGCATTATTATGAATATTCGTTACACTAAGTACTTTTCCCTCTGTGGCTGCACTTGTGAAGGTCAAACTAGCCAGCTCTCATTTGGAGCTGCTCAGCATGACAGAGAGGTAAGCCAGAGCATGCTTTTGTAATATTACATAAAGATGAGGAGGGAGCGCTGCTGACAGCTGTGACGGGCTATTAATTATGGTTTCATGAATGTGCGTCTGCGGTGTGTGTTGGGAGGGTTTGGGAGAGCGGGGCAACACAGTCACAATGCTCAATCATAGCTATCAAATCAAAGAACTTTGAGCTTTAATGGGGCCATTTTATGGGTGAACTAATTAATTTTCCCGTGGCTGCCTTATTGAAATGAATGCCTGAATTCAGCTGGTGTTGTAGCAGGAGAGAAGGAGCAGTTGACCTTTACCGCTATGGGATTTTCTTTATTACATCTCGTTATTCCGCCTTTTGTCCCCGACAAAGAATGCAACACTGAGTTCCGACGGCGCACACAAGTAAGACATCTCTCGCTGTCATGTGTTCATCCTTCTCAGCTCCATCCATCCGTCACTTCTTCTCTCACCTTGCCTCTCTCCTTCCCTCTTCCCTCCGGCGCAGGGGCCACAGCGTGAATGAGATGTTGGGTGCATGGTAATTGAGTAGGTATTGATTGGACTGCAGCGTGGCCTACGAGAGGCCAGTGAGAGCCAGGGGATCAGAGCAGCGCCACTGACTGCGTCTCTCATCCCACATTCTGCAGGAAAACATAAACGCAGCACCGCTAGAGGCATCAGAAAACCAGAGAACATTACATTTCCAGATAACATAAGCACTCCTTGTCCTCCTGTCCGCTATTAGCTCTGACTTTAGGCCCAGGAAGAGCCTCCTTCAGCATCGGCTGTATCATTTAACTGACTGGGTGCATCATCCGAGCGAGGCTGACTGTCATATTTCACTGCGATGTCACCACTGGAGACTGAGCTGCCATGTCGGTGTGCCTGGCCAGAGAGGGACTGATGTGGAAATGTTTGCTTGGAAGGGAGGGGTTATTGTGCTGTCAGCATGCTGTGGCTGTGGACATGCTGAACCCTCTCCACTTTACCTGCAATGAAGAAGAGGGTTTAAAAAAAGGCCGTGCTGACAGGTGAAGAAGAAAGACAGGGTTTAACTTCCCTGAGGTGTGACATCATCATTAGCTTATGTACGAATCAGGTATAATAGTCAAGTTGTCGTGTTTTCTTGTGATGATCACAGTTTACTGCAACATGGTTTTTTGCCATTTGTTTATCACATTACATGACAAAACTGACATTAAAGGCAGGCCATGTACAGCCACATTTAGACCCAGTGGTGGGACTTTTCCACTAGGTGGGGCCTCGGCCTTATGGGATGTTCTGGGTGTTTTGGCCACTTTTAATTTTTAAACATTAGTGTTTAAAAAAAGTATTCCCCGTGTCACACAAACCACTGACAGTGAATCTTGTGTTCTGGATGTTATACTGCAGTGTGTGTTTTTGTTTTGGTGCTCTGAAGTGACCTGCCCGCCCACCTGCTGTCATTTCTAGCTTCTGAAGATATTTACTCCGCCACTGTTGCAATCAGGCTGTACTGGGCTACTGGTGGCAGCAGGGAGGTCCCTGAGATCCCCTGAGGTCGCCATTAGACACTAACCTGGTACAACCCCGATCCTAAAAAAATGTGACGCTGTAAAAAACGTAATGCAAACAGTGCAATGATTTGCAAATCCTTTGCGGCCTATAACAACGATAACAAAAACAGTTTTTCAATTAAATATGTATTCCACAATAGGAAGAAGGAGTAGCGCCCCAGTGCCCTTAATAAACCCCATACAACTGTTTAGACCTATTGGCTGCAAGTCTGATGAAACAATTAAAGGAAATAAGGTTTTTACATTTTGGGGAATATGCTTATTTACCTTCCTGCCATGAGTTGGATGAGATTATTGTTGGCACTCACATGTCTGTACAATTGATGTGAAACTATCTTCCAGCAGCCAACTGAATAGCTTAGCATAATGAGTTGGAACAAGGGGAAACAGCTAGCCTGTTATTGCATGGATCAAATAAACATAATATAAAGTGTTAACTAGTGAGCTTTAAATGTGCTGGTTGGTGGATTTTATTACCTTTGGACAAAGTCAAGCTATCTTTTTCTCCCTGCTTCTAATCTAGCTGAATTCTGGCAGTAGCTTCACATTCATCATCTAACAGCATATTTCTCATAAATGTTGAACCTTTTCCTTCAAGCTAGATGATAAACAGTCTATCTGGCTGAAAAGAAAGCTATTAAATACAGTGAGATAAAAACGACTGTCAGCTCATGCATTTGTGTGTCAAATACATTATGTTCATTCAAATGTCTCCTACTGACTCCACTGCAGTCATAACATTATTTTTGAACTCATGACGTATGGGTTTAAGGAGCAGCATGTGTGTGTATGCGTGTGTGTGTGTGTACAGGCAGCACTGAAGGCAGTCGGGCACATCCAGCCCATGGCCAGGCATGTGTGAGCACAGAGCCGCATAAACTGCAGTGAGAGCTCTGAGAGGTGAAGCAGGGGGGAGGCGGCTAAGCGGGCTAGCCGGCCAATCCCGTGCAAGCACTGGTTACCATGGGAACACATTGATTATTTAACAATTTGGACGAAGCCTGCGCCCTGCACTTGCCAAGGTTCAGTGGGAGTCTTTGTGGCTTTACTGTCCCCGAGGGTCCGCAGCCAAGAGAGTGTTGTGCGGTGCAGCGCCGCCGGGACGTGATACACATCCACCGTGATGCTGAGAGACAAGAGACAGAAGAGCAAGATGATAGATTGATGAATAAGAAGCGATTATGAACAGATGGATGGATGAGACGAGGGAGTGAGAGGAATAAAGCACTTTAGCGAGTGAATTTTCCTCACTCTGGTCAGCTGGGACTTGTCGTAATGATCTCATGCTGTGGAAGCAGTCTGGACTCATTGTCATTGTTTGGACATGAGGTCTTCGTGTCCAGTATGCTCACTTGCTTCCATGTCTCAGCCTCCGTGCACTGGTGTCCATACAGTGCCAAAGCTACAGCAGCCCTGAACGCTGCATTGCAGGTGGGCAGAAATAAAGAACAACTGTTTGTGAAAACAGCCTTTTAATGAAAGAATTAAAAGGAAATAAAGGAATTTGATGGCACTCATTTCCAGATTTAGTTAGTTCCCACACATGTACTAAACAGAGCTGCTTTTATATCTCTCGAGATGACCTCATTTACACCTGGCATTAACATGCAATCTGAATCGGGATAAGGACAAACACTTGTTGAAGCCAAATGCAATCTCAGATCCCAGCCATCTATGCAACGTTAGCACATTATTAAAGCCAGAATAGACTTTTACATATAAATGAAGGTTCTTTACATTCAAGCATTTGCCAAATGAGTTCAAACAATGCTGATTAAGCCTCTGGCTGCCAAGGAAAGCTCTCTGTATTTCTCAGTATACTGGAGCTGCGGTGTCTTTGGCGACATTCCTGTGCTGGCGCAGTGGAAACAGCTTATTTCTCCTCAGAACAAGCAGTTTTTTAACTCGACATTACATGAGCGGTACATGAAATGCCTTCAACCAACCTTGCTCATTCTCTAAGCACAGTTTATTGTTGCTCTCTGGTTGGTTATACAATATGTCAGTCAATACCAAAGCCTTGATAGGCAGTAAGGGGGGAGAGGTAGCAGCAACAGAATTTAGCAGCATCTCAGAGTGTTGGTGCTGTACGCTCCAGCTTTAAGAAAAAAACAACCCTGCAAGTTAAAAATGTGACCTTACTCCGTATTCTCTTCCTTTCTAACTATTTTGCATATTGAGATGCAATCACTAGCTGGCAGAATCAAGATAACAACAATGCTTATCCAGCTAATAAATCTAGAGACAGATCACGGTAATGCCGGTGCTTGAAGGCTAGTCCGAGTCAAGTGGCAGTTTTTTAGTGGCAAATGCAAAAGTCTTTCAGAGTTCCTGTTTCTGATCATTATAGCATTTGATGATTCACTTTTCATAGCTGATAATAGTGTTTTTATTCAGCAGAGACGTTGTCCTTTCAATGCAGAAATGTACTGTTTTTTCCAAATTTTCAAGCTGTTGTCTCTCACATGCAGAACATTTCCTGAGTGAGGTAATGTGTTAATGGGAGAGATGATCGATATGAAGGGAAATCTGAACTCCTGATTACAAACAAACCAATCACAAAACTCCGCCAATGGTGTATTTGAAGCCATGATGAAAACATCACTTGTCTTGCAAATGTCTTGGATATTAAATACAAAACCAAATCATTGGCTCTAGACAAAAACACCTCCTTTCCCACCACGTTTCTCGAAATGTCTTTTCCGCGGCGTTTATGTCCAGCAGTCTTGCCCCTTCTTCTGTTGAGATTTCTCATCCGTATCTGTAGCATTACCACCATCTGCTGGTCCGTCCCTTGCCCCATTTCTGCCATTATCGCTGTGGGATTTGTGATAAGGCGCAAGATGGTAATTTTCCTGAATGAAGAGCAGGTTTTAATCCCAGTGATTTACTGGAAACTGTGAGTGAAGGATGCTTTATTTTTCTTTGGTTGTTTCAGGATTTCAGCTAGTCAAGTCTTCGTTTTTGAAGTCTGACTTGCTTGTGCAGGATCAAGTCTACAGCTCTGTTACTGTACCACATCGACAAGCTTTTTACTGCCTCACCTTTTGAAACTCTTCAAGTTATCTGACCCACATTCACCTGCAACACACTGACAGACATTCCCATCCCCTCCTGGGTCGACGTCAATCTGTAAGAGGCTACTTTTGTCTTCACCTCTGTGATCCCCAACCTGCCTCCCATGGTACGACAAATCCAGATACTGTAAATGAGTGTTTGTCCCCTGTCCGTCCTCTGAGGACACGTTCTAGCACAGACAGATCCTACCCTCGGTATGCGTCATAAACTTCAGCGGTGGTCATATCTTTAATCGCCTGTCTTCCTCCAATGGGAGGCAGGTTAGCATTGAGGTGAAGGCAGGTTATCACGGAGGGAGGGCTAATCCAGCCTAATCCCAGTTACCTGAGTAAATTTCAGAATGTTAAACAAACTCATGTCGAGATTACTCATGTTGAGATTATCTTCCATTATTCCTTTTTGTTTGCTTGTTATGTGAGATTCAGATAGAGGGATTACACAGCAATCCCAGGCCAGGATAATACTGCTGTTTTCTACCACTGATGGGTTTATTGTCTTTCAGATGGACTTGTAGGTTCAGTGATCCCATTGGGCGGCATTGGTCCACTATGATACTTATGATAAGCACTGCAGGCATTATGCTGTAACAGGTGTGTTCTGTCACATGTCGTCTCAGCAGTGGATTCGGTAGCTTAGTGTGTCCGTCACAGAGGGACAATAGTAGCCGATGTATTCCCCTGTGCTGCCTTCAGGCTGTGTTTCATCACTTCTCTCTGTATGTGCTTTGGTTTCATTCACAATAGACTGTCACTAACATGGCTGCTGTGGATATTGCACTCATAATACAGATGTTTTTGTTACAGTCAAACCCTCTGCTGGAATTAGAGCATGTGTTATGAGTTGGGGTCCAAGATGAAGGGCTAAAAAAGCGCAAAGCATTCATGAGAAATGTGCAAACACAAGCACAGAGGCGAGCATCTGTTAGTCCATATGCAGATTACAACGGAGGCCTGATTGTGCTGACTGGGAGGGAGGACGGAGGGAGGATGGGAGGGAGGGAGGGGAGGGAGGAGGGAGGAGGAGAGGTTGCAGCCACAGCTGTCCAGAGTCATAGCACATCACCACCGAGTGGAGCGGGTCAAATCTACAGCTCCTGTTTATCTGGAGAGCAACCTTCATTACCAGAGAACTCACTCAGTGAGACGTGTGACGAATTGGAGAAATGAAATGACACCTGCACACAGCTTGTGAGGGGATAAATGTCTTTGATCAAAGGATCCGATCCTAAGATTTAAGAATGTGTTTCAAGCTTCTGTCTTGTGTTGCAGCTTCGTGCAACTTGATTTAAAAACCCTTCGGTGCCTTTAAATACTGGTCCAGTAGTGTAATCTTAGATGTTTCGTTATGAAATCATAGAAAAGTCGAGGCTTGCAATATGTTAGATAAATATAAACCACGAGCAGATTGCACTATTGTGTTAATACCGTGGAAACTAAACCTTCAGCATCTCAGGATTTATTATAATATCATAGGACATTTTGTAATTCACTGAGCAGGACTGTGTTTCACATTTCTGTGTGACCAATGTGATGGAAAAGCTTGACTTGTGAGGTGTTTGCCAAAGACAGATGTTCATCTTTTTATGGGCCAGCTGTGGCTCAGAAGGTAGTGTGATTCATCCTCGAATCACAGGGTCGGCGGTTTGATCCCCGGCTCCTCCTGTGTGCCTGTCAAAATGTCCCTAACAAAGACACTGAACCACAAGTTGCTCCCCATGTGCAGGCCGGTGCTTTGCATGGCAGCTCCGTCATTATTGGTTCATATATCAGTTAAAACAGGGTGATATGGGGAAATTAAATATTAATGCCATATATTTGAATACAATATATTTGAATAAATACCTCAATATAAGTATTACAATATACTTTTCCCACAACATTGACACAATGAGTTGTTTGATAAATAATCATCAGTAATGTGGATATAAAGGCAAAGTGACAGTCAGGTATATTCAGAAGTTTACATCATTTTACTGTAAAAGACAACACATAAGATATTACAAGACAACTTCCAGTCACATATCAGGATATTAATATAATATTGATTATTAATTTCCCAGCCATATTATCAGTATTGCAATTTAAATTATAAAAACCACGATAAAGAACGGTGTCTGTAGTTCTCCTAGTACACTTCTGGAAATTCAGTTGAGAATTTTCCATCTCTAATTAAATAACTGGATGGGGTTGAGCGCAGGATGATATCAAGAAACTCCGTTATTGTGAGATTTGACTTGGGGCTCATTACCGGAGCTTTTGAAACACGTTTGAAATCACTTGAAATGTGAATTTAATGAAAATATTAAATGCAATAATTCACTCTTCATTTTATTAAGCTAGAACACTCAAACGATGCAGGAAATCCAAGCACTCAAATCTAAAAGAGCCTAAAAGCCATCAAAAAAACATTAACAAATCAAAGATTTTATTGAAACTTTTATTATATAGATTTATCATCCAGCTCTACATCTTTTTTCATTTAATACTGTGTAATGCTGTAATACTGTGCCTGTACTACAGCCTGCCAGTCGTTCAGAGTTATAACTGCAGGCAGATCACAATAAGCAGATGGCACAATAGCACAGTTAATAAGCAGTCATAAGTAGTCTGTGCTACGTGACGCCTTCAGAGGAAGGATCTGAATCAGTGAGAATCAGCTGCTGGGGAACAGGCGCCATCCGCATATATTAAGACGGAGGTGAGAGGGTGAGGTGGGGGAGGGGAGGGTGAAAGATAGGCAGCTAGTGATTTTCTCCTCAGTGTCGGACCTCAGGAAGTGTAAGGTCAGTGTGCTGCACTAAGATGGCCATCAAGCTGCTTCAGAACCAACCAGCGTCTCCTCCGTCACTCCTCTGCTTCTCTGTTTCCACAGATCTTATCAGAGCTCAGCTTCAGCAGCCTCACAGGGGAAAGAAACAGCAGGTGGCGCAATAGAGCCGGAAAGTTAATTGAACTGTGAAGCTTAACATGTAGCACTTGTAAAGGATGCTACACATACTATGCATCAATATTGCCAGTGAGCAATCTGCATCAGTGTTTTCCATAAAATAATATTCATTTAGGGTCACAAAACTCTCAGCTGTAATCCAAAATAATTATTATAATAATGATTTCTTCTTTGAGAATATAAACGACCCTGTTTTCCAGAATAGCACATTAATTCCACATTAATCAGATATTTAGCACATTTCTAAGGCTGCAAATGATCATATTTTTAAAATGGTTGTTCACTGATTACCCAATTTAGCTTATAAAATATTAGAATTTAATGAAAAATTTCCCAGCAAAAATCCCTCAAAGCCCAAGGTGACATGTTTACATTGTTTTGTTAAAAAAAAAACACATATGAGAAAAGGCTTATATTTGCTTGATAAATGACTGTCACGATTGTTATTAAATTATTCCTCGTTTGTAGGCTAATCGATGAATCAATGAATCATTTCAGCATTACACATCATCAACATGAAGGGCACTGGGAGAGCGCAGACGTCCGCCACGGCAATGTCACATCTGGCAATGTTAACGAAAGTGAAAGATAATTTGTGCATGCGCCTCATGATTCAGATCCTCTCTAAAATGTAATCGGTTCTTCTTCCGCCAAAACACGAAAATTAGGCCGGCAGTTTTTCCATTATTCTACAGACAAATAAACAAAACAAGATCATTTGGATTTTCCTTTCGTCGCTCTCAGATTCTTGCAGTATTTCATGTAGCCTGTCCTGTTAACTGAGTGGTTACTGAACCATAAAAACATGCATTTTGTACGTGATACTACATGGTGTTATTTCTGTGTGTGTGAAAAGGATGTGGGATAAACGTATTGTCCCAACGGCTGGAACCACAAGCCGCCTTCTTTTACGAGGTGACCGCAGGACGTCCGGCTGTGGCGGTTAATAAGCTGCGGTCTCTCTGCCCCAGTCCTCATTCGCAGTCCTCACACCTTCCCAACATCCCTACACACACACACACGCAGTCTCATCCCCAAGGAGATTCACCGACTGTTCCCATGGCATCCGTTCACTTTGCTCCCAAGTGATAGTGTGTGTACCGCATTACGCCTGTGTGCTGCCAGCCTCACACACTGAGATAATGTGTATCTCTTCATATTCACAGGCCAACCCTCCCCCCATCATCGTCAACGCAGACTCACTAGATGCAGGCCCTTATGTAAGTATCTGTTCTCTCTCTCTGTACAGTATACATCTCTCTCATTCACACTCCCTCTGTGTCAGCGCATGAGCGTGTGTGTGTGTGTGTGTGTGGATGAAAAGGCCTCCTCCTGGTAGCAACATGCTGTTTGCCATGTGGACCGACATCCATTATCCTATTGACCCTGCCTGTTTGTGGTGAATGTGCATTCTGCAGTTGCACATTTGTGCACCATGTAAACGCATCTTAACAAACAAACCTCATACAGTCGGCTCCTTCTGAAGGTTGTGCACCAACAATTCAACTTTATTTTAAATTTAATCATATTTTGAGGGTTAATAAACACAGTTATTTTGTTGCCCATAATATCTTTATTTAATCTTAAGAGGCAATTCAGAAAAATATTATTCTGGTGATCCATTTTCCATGTTGGATCTAAATTATTTTCTCTCCAGTGTTTTTGACTTAAAAATGGGTGAAACAATTTTTTTTTATTTGTAAGGATAATCTTTTTGAAGTTATAATTTTATTTTAATTTATGATGATTATTTGTGTGTTTTTATTGTGGTAATACACATTTCGGCCTCAAGAGGCTAAAGTGCACCACTGCCTACTGTGAGAAACTAAAACTCACCTGACGATGATCCTGTCATTAAAAAAGGAATCACCTGCCTGTTTTCACAGATGAATAAAATAGCAATGGCTGGTTCTTAATAAAAACAGATGAGAAAAAATAATCCTGGCTTGTCTTTCAGTGTTTCCATAAAGAATCTGAACGTAACTTTCTATTATTATTATTATTATTATTATTTTTAACTTTTGTTTTTTAAATAATTGCTACAAACCATTCCGACTCAGCATGATACAACATTAAATGGGAACAAATTTTGCTCCAGTGAAGGGCGAGAAAACTCGTCTTTATATATTTCAGTTTCTAAATGTATCTGTACTGTTAAAGTAATTATTTAAATTACTGAAAGCATCCTAATAATTCTATTTCTGTCTCATTAATTAATTAAATTATTTTATGTACCTTTCTTTTTGTCCATTTGCCCCCTTCTTCCTTTTTTTCATTTGGTGACATCATTGTATTATTGTGTCTGTTATGTGGCTTTATTAAATAAATAAAAGAAAAAAGATCAAATAGAGCAACTCTGGTTGGAACAAATATGATTTTCATGGTGGTATATTTTTTTCAGCAATCCTTCCTCCATGTGTTTCTGTGTTAAGTCTGTATATAAATCTACTCTGTTATATTTACATGCTTCTCTTTTTCTCTCTCTATTTTTAGAAAATGACATAATTCAGGCTCAGTGATGTAACTAACCTTTATGTTTTTTGTGTCGACAGGTAAATGGCAGTGATGGGATGTACAAATATGAAGAGATCATCTTAGAGAGGGTGAGTTTCAACGTTTATTTCCACAATTTTACTCATTCCTGTTTAGTGTGTTTTCTGCATGATGGATGGATTTCTGCCCACTAGGTGGTAGTAAGCAGCTCGGGCTTTACTCCATGAGATTAAAAACCATTAAAAAAACTAAGAAAAAAATCTAGATTACTGTACATTTATGAGTCTCATATGTGATAATGTGTGTAAGTGAAGTTGTAGCTGTTACACCACTGCAGTGAGAGCGTCTCATGTGAGTGTGAGCGCAGAATAACGGCAGTGAGGCGTAGCTTTTTACATAATCCTGATGCACATGTCATCAGCAGACGCCAGAAATGTAAAGTGCTCTCCTGTTCAATTGTTCAGCAGGCACCACTGCACTTGTCAGCGGCGGTTCAGCTTGTAGTGGCAGAGCTATACGTTTCTGCTCTCATTATTCCACCCACATATAGATGCACCTCCGATCCCACGATGGATGCAGCCTCTCTCTCTGCCCCTTCCACTCTAAGTGGCATTTCTGCATGCAGAAAGCTTAAATAAGCGATGCGAAGTCACACTTTAAAAGGTCCGTGGGTGTGTAGCATTTGGTGGTAAGGCCCAGTGTACTCCTCTCGGCTCCAGAGCAGCACACTGGGAGGCCTCAGCCTCCCTCTGTCCTAATTTGTTGCGACTGTTGCTCATTAATTATAGAAAATAATAAAGTGAAGTCTTTTCTCAGCTGTCTTGTTTGCTGCCTGTCTCTGTGGCCATGGCTGTCAGATGCAGCAGTGCGCCAGGACCCGCTGGATCCAAATGGGTCCTCTGTCATTCCAGAGACAGGAAAGACAGTTAGGCAGTGTCTGTCCCCTGCAGAGAGTGAGAAGCTCTGTATCATGCAATAGAAATGACGCTTCTCAGCTCATCTTTACTTTACATCATAAATCCACTTTTCTGTGGACACGGGGCATTTCTAACTCTGATGCATCTGATGGAGGAAACGTGACATTTTGAATGAAGTGCCCTCTTCTAATGAAACACATGGCACTATCATTTGTCACATGCAAGGACACACACACTCACACACACACACACACACGTCTATGAAAATGGACATCAGAAATGCCTTGTGAAATCCCTGCATCGATCACGTGTTCCTCTGAGATACCAATACACTTAAGAGCCACATTGCACTGACCCTGAGCGCACATTTTGTCCATCACTTACATCTAAGTGTATTTGTGTGTGCGTTCTTTAATGTACCCTACTGAAAACGCCAATCATAACCTGTGTGCAGGGGAACTCTGGCCTGGGCTTCAGCATTGCTGGAGGAATAGACAATCCCCACATTCCTGATGATCCGGGGATCTTCATCACCAAGATTATCCCCGGAGGAGCAGCTGCTATGGATGGAAGGCTGGGGTAGGTTTT
>CAFUXE010000124.1:301097-324945 GCA_903364295.1 Serranus cabrilla | reverse complement strand
TTGCGTGGTAGCGTTAGGGTTAAATGTTAAGTCTTGCCTTGCTGTGGATGATGGGGAGAGAATGCTTGTGACAGCCCAAAGAGGAGCTGCTTCCCATCACAGCACACAAGGATAAGATAGGCCCCCAAACACAGGAGTTTCTAAAATTACAGCCAGTGTCCCAGTGCAGAGCCAGACAGGAAGACGGGTCGAGAAGTAAAGTGCAATGTGCTATAGCCACCATGTTCACAGTCAACATCTCATCTTCCATGTCGCTGGTGAGGAGGCTGCCTGAACGCACTGTTAGGAAATGCTCTTTCAGAAGCAAGCACCGTTTCCGGATCCTAAGGTAACCATGGAGAGCTGTGCATGTGCCTCGTCGAGGCTGGGATGAAAAGCTCAGGATGGAGAGCGAGGTTATTTTAAGCTCAACTTGTTTGAAGGCAAGTCAGTTGTTTTAGCACATTTAAAGGCATTTACAACTTGTCTTTTTTTGTGTGAATTTTAGCTTTTCATCTCGGTTACAAAAAAGATCTAAAAGGCTTAAGAAAACAGCAAGAATGTTTTAAGCTTTGTCAGTACAATCAGACTGAATCAGATCCTCATTCTGCCTTTAGAAACACTACTTGCAAAGAATCCTGCAGACCCAGGCTCGCTATTGATCTGATTCCATGGCCGCACAAAATATCATCTGCATCTGAGTTCACTTCATTTGGAATGAATACACTATAAAGGGGACCGATTATGCTCAATTTCAAGTTCATACTATTATTTTGGGTTTCTACTTGAACATGTTTGTGCTTTGATGTTCAAAAATCACTTTATTTTTCTCATGCTGCTCATGGCTGCTGTCCTCTACTCACCCTCAGTCTGAGATGCTCTGTGCAGGGCCTGTCACTTTAAGCCCCACTGTGGAAAAAGTTCACTCTGCTCTGATTGATTCCGACTCTTCTGCATCTTCGCCGAGGAGGCTAAAGTCACAGGGTCAAAAATCAATTACAAATGATTACGCATGTTTCTAAATTTTGCTAAAATTTGCCCGACCTTAACAACAGTAAAGCACTGCTTACATAAATATATCAATATTCTGCATAACAAGTACTTTTACTTTTGATACTTAAAGTACATTTTGATGCTGATACTTTTGTACTTTAACTGAATTAAGTTTGCAATTCAGGATTTTTACTTGTAGTGGAGTAATTCTGCAGAGTGGTCTAAGTACTTTTACTTAAAAAAGGGGTCTGAATACTTCCTGCACTGGTCAAATGGCATCACGTCATTGGGGTGCAACATACTTCTCGGAAGGCGCAATAGGAGTCGCAAAAAAAACTGCAGAAGCGTATCTAAATCTGGGAAAAAGTAAGCAATATGGGGGCCCAATGCAAGGATTCCAGTTAGCATGTGGCTACATGTAGCAGTGTAGCTAATGTAATGGCACTGTAGCAATGAAAAATCACCACAACAGCTTCTAAACCAAAAAAGTTGATGTTGCAGCTTTGAGTCAAAATTGGGTAGAAATTAATAACATTAGCATCCCAGATGACGGGACTCCTTGATGTAGCTACATTTAGTAGCATGAACTGATGTCGGTTTTAGCTGAGAGCAGAAGAAATAGTTGGAAACAGAGCGTTCAGGATGTGGGATTACTTTTACATATGTTTACCGCATCATTTGACACATTTAATATGAACATCCAACACTATTAGAGGAAAAAGGAAAAGCATAATGGGTCCCCTTTAACAGCCTGGTTGATCCTCACCAAGTCTTTCTGCAGGCACGTTTAACTATTCAGGACTTTTCCGATGCTCTGAATTTCTTTTAGTGGAGTAATCAGCGCTTTTTCCAGCCAGTCATGGGTATGATTCTGAAAGTCTGGAATGCTGCCTCGGCTGCCATCAATGGGAAAATGGTCCTAACAGCAAGTAAGAGCGCAGCCATTGGGGATTGAGTAGGAATTGTTCCTGTAGACCGCAGGCTGAGTAGACCACTAATGGGAACCATGCAGTGTTTTCTGTTCAGAGTGGAAACTGTGTGTGCGTATGCCCTCGTACGTACGTGCATGCGTGTATGTGTGCATTTGTATATAAAGTGTGTGTGTTTGTGTGTGTGTGTGTGAGGCCATTGCTGGGCTTCCTATAGTGTGTGTGTGTGTGTTTGCACTCGTGTGAAGTGTGTTCTCAGAGGGCTTTTGCTGGACCATAGCAGCGGTTTGGCCTCTCTCGCATCTTAAAACTGAGGCAGTCTGAAAAGCCTGCTGGAGGATGAGTCATAGTGGCTAAAGCTAAAGCAGAGTGGGTCTGTCGAGCAGGAGGTGGCTCATTGTGTCTGCGTACATTAATACGAGTGGGTGTTTAAATGTGTACACGTGTGTACATTTCCATGAGATTGCCATGCAAAGCAGAAAGTTCTATAGCCAGCAGATAATATGCATTTGAAACCAACCGTGTTGCTGCTTGTTTTATTGCATCCATTGTATCTGCTGCAGAGCTGTTTGCAGTGTTATCAGTGTTATCCACATTATCTTTATTAGTGTTATGATTAGGACACCATTAGTACATGGTTAATCATTGTGTTCTACTGGTGAGTGGTCCTGTAGCTTAATCATTTTAATGCTCTGTTAAAAGCACTCACTTTTTAAAAATATATCTACGAACAGATCTGCAGGCCCACAGCTTGCAGCACTCGACATTTTGGGATCATACTAAATAGAAGATGGCTGTTGTTTGAAACAGCCTCTGTGTATCCCTCTGTTTATGCTGCTTCTATTTCAGTTTTGGTCATATCTCTCTCTCTGCCCATCTCTGCTCTGCTCTCTGTCCTGCCCTTCACCCTGACGCTGTCACTATGTTTGGCAGGGAGCCAAGGAAGGTGTTGCTGCACAAGGGCTCCACAGGCCTGGGCTTCAACATTGTTGGCGGGGAGGATGGAGAAGGCATCTTCGTCTCCTTCATCCTGGCAGGAGGGCCGGCTGACCTGAGCGGCGAGCTGAGGAGGGGCGACCGGATTCTCTCGGTCAGTATCTCAACGTCAACAACTGGAGGAAGTTTGAGGCAGTTCAGCCAACTCCCGTTGTCAGAGTAATGATGATAGAACCAAGACGGCCTGGTGTTCGGATAGCCAGCAGACATCTGCCCTGCTGAAACGTCCTTGAGCAAGACATTAAATCCATAACAACTCCGAGGGAGCTTAGCTGCGCTCTGCCAGACAAGAGAATGTTGTGAATCAATAAAGTATTCAATAAATTACACATTTAAATCCCTCGGCTTGTATTTTATAACCTTTTCTGACCCCAGAGTTGCTCTAAATATATGAATGTTTAGTTGAATGCTGCTTGTAGACTCAAAATAAGTTGCCACAAATAAAGAATGAAAAAGAACTTAATCAATCTAAACGCGAAGAAATGTCTTTACTGCAACATTTGGTGCTTTCAGACAGCAGCTCTGGGGAGTTAAATTGCATTGTATTTCACCCATCGCATATACAACCTCGATTTCAGGAAATAAAAGCAGAATACAATGATTTGCAAATACATTCTGACCTACATTCAATTTAATATAGTACATAATGTTAATAACAAAAAGTGATAACAAATGTCTTGTGTTTAAACTGGGAAACTTCTATTTTTTGTAAATATATCCACTCATTTTGAATTTGACGCATTCTTTTTTTATTTTTTTTTACTCAACTTTTTTGGGATCGTGGTCACAGGTTCAATAAAGCCTGGACTTCTATCAGTTTTTTTTCTACAAGATGTTGTTTGTTGTGACTTTTGCTTACATGCCTTACAGGTTTTGTTCAACCAATCAACATGCTCTTGCATTTCCATACATTTAAGTCACCGACAGTTCTACTTGTACTGGGGGAGTATTTGCTCTAAATTAATTGCTAAAGAAATTCTTTAAAATGGCGTTTTACGACATCCGATCGCTCTGAGTTCTTGTGAAGTGGACACAATAAAAAGGGGTGTTCTACAATCTTAAAACTATAAAAATGTCCTCCGTTCCAAAAACACCTATGGATCGTTTGTGATTGCAAAGGTTATTTAAAGTCAGCAGTCTTATCTTTCAGTTAAGGTCGTGTCACCTTAATAAATACTTATAATCTGGTCATATTCAATGATAAGGGCCGGTCGTATCTCCAGAAACCGAAATGAAACCGTCCAGCTCCTGGATAAGCTCTGCTCCGTCCAGCTCGACTTGTTTCCTCTACAGATCTTCACAATTAGACAAGAGGCACACCTTTGGGATCTAATCTGGGTTTTCTTGCTGAAATATTTGTTGTTTTGTTGCAGGTGAATGGAGTGAACCTAAGGAATGCCACACATGAGCAGGCGGCTGCGGCACTGAAGAGAGCTGGACAGACTGTCACCATCATAGCTCAGTACAGGCCTGAAGGTAAGACCAAATCACACCTGAATAATTCATCATATTGGGCCAAAAGGGGTCTTTAACTCACAGCTTTGATGGGCTGTATTGGAAAGAGTTATCATTAAACAACCCAAAAGTATTCTTGAGCCAGATTAGCCTGTGAGGTACAGAGTGTTTTGTTTGTTTTTGCTCCCGCTGACCTCCACCTGTCACTGTCTCTGCAGTGCTGCCTCCAAGCTTGTATAACAAAATGTTATTAGAATGTGAATGCAATATAAACTACAAATAATAATACTAGTTAGTTATAGTTTTGGATAGTTGGTTTTCAATATTCTTGCATACTTTTAAATATTGTGTATGGTGTGCTTGGTGTTTTTGGACATTTTTGCTGCTGCTGTAACAGTACTTTCCCAGTTTGGGATCAATACATTTTCTGTCTATATATCTACTCTCAAAACTAGATTTTGAGGGTATTATTCTTGGTCTATCTACAAGACATGGCCGCACAATTAGCTGCAGTAATAATGCAGGACCCACTTTAGAGGACTATGTATTTTAAATGAACAAACCTGGATTTTAAGAGCTCTTCTGGGTCTGCAGTTTCTGACTAAACCAGGTTAGTAGTTCGGTCTTGTTCTGAAGATATTAAAGGGACACACATCAATGATTTTACACATACATTTTTCTAAAATGTCTTGTGTAACTCTGGAGCTTTTACCTCAACTTGGGCTCGGAGACTATAAGTGCATAATAATACACTTGAATTACAAACTAGAGGCATCAAGTTTTAGGGAATTATTCAATATTTGGGGAAAATACTGGCTTTGTTGCCCAGAGTTAGATGAGAACGTTGATAGCACTCCCATGTCTGTTTGGTAAATAAGACGACACCACAGCTTCCTGCAACCTCACACGGACAAGACTCCAGGAAATAGTCTGGCACAAACGCCCTGTAAAACCAGACATATCGGTTTACACATTACAGATTTTGTACTGATTAAATAAACAAGATAGCGCGTGTTAAATTTAGAGGTGCTGGTGGACAGATATTTTCCATTAGTCAGAGCCAGGCTGTTTCCCCCTGTTTCTAGTCTTTGTGCTAAGCTAAGCTAAGCTAACCAGCTGCTGGAGAGTGAGAGCAATCCTCTTTTCTTATTCTGCGTTTGTAGATGGTAAAAAACAAAACAGACTTACAATACCTTATTATTGTGAAATCTAATTCATTTATGACCATTTTTATTAAATTATTCTGGTGTGCATGTAGCTTTGTAATACATTAGTAGAATTTTTTAACTCTGATCAAATAATTTGCAGTGTTGTTGCACCAAAATTACAGCTTCTTGTGCCTTCTCTTTCTTGTGAGGGAGCAACATCCGGATGTAAATTCTATCAAGGATGATGGTAAAATAGGGATACTGGCCTCCAGTACAACTCACAAAACTCAGATCAAACGGTCAAACTATGCAGCGTTGATCTAAGATGAATAAAAATGATCTTACTGCATTGTCTATCTTGCATTAAATGTTTTTAGAAATACATTTTCATGCTGTTTAGCTGTAATTTGAGAGAGTTCAGCAGCCTTAACCTGCACGTGTCACTAGTTTATTGGTTGTAGGTCTATCCAGAGGCATGTTGGTGTGTGCTTATTAATAACGTCCCTTGAAAATCAAAAAATGAACTGAGAGGTTCCTCCTGACTAATATGCCAGGTCAGTCTACCATTACCTTTTCCAGTTTTCTCTGCCGGCCTCACCTTATTTTACTGTCCTGCTCTCTTTCTCTACAATCTCGTCATCTACAATCTGCCTGACTCCATGTACACACAGCATGTACTTTCATTACTTCCATTTCCTCAAAATGTCTCACTATCCCTTTAACAGACATGCGCATTTACCAGGCCGTGACGTCTGGTGTTGCATTGTGGGAAACGTAGGATTCAGTGTTTTTGAAGCTTATTTGCTCACACTAAGCAGTAAAAGACAGGATATCTAAGCTCCTGCTGCTTTGATTAAAGCAATTTTTAACCTTTCTCTCAAAAACCCACCAAGGCAGCACTAAGTCGCAGGAGTACAGCTTTAAGGTGGCACTGAAACGTCAGATCCACCTGGTTTGACGGCGGATGTGTGATAAGCTGCGGCTGCAAATGAGGGCAGCGCTCCTGAAAGGCTGCTGTAGGAAGTATTCAGGTTCAGGGGCGGCTCTTGTATTAGCAGGCTGAAGTGTTAAGCCAACTGCAACAAGGCGGGCAAACGAACCGCTGTTGTCCTTCCCTGTTCAAACTCCGAGCCCCGGCTGTTCGTGGACACAAACACCGGACAGCGATGTGAAAGAGGACGCCGAGCGGCAAGCGCGAGCGGCGACACCGGAGGGAAAGTTTAAAGAAAAGAGTTTCAACTGAAAGGTGGAAAAAAACCCGGAGAAACTTCCAAGTTGTGTCTGTCTACCAGCCTGTGCGGATGGGGGATGGGCTCGACTACAACAGCAGCAGCAGAGCAGAAGCCGCATGAACTCCCTAATGACTGGATGAAGAAACCGGCGAAATAATAACCACAGTTTCATTAAAACTGAGGTGAGAAGAGGAGGGAACATCGCGGAGAATATTGACACACGGAAACAGGAACAAACTGTGTGAGGTAACAGGTCTATTTTGACTGCTACAGTAGCGAGTTTGTTGCTCTTCCGATCTCTAACCTGCTGTTTTACCTCTAGTACAGTACACAAAGTGAGCGCTCGGTGTCTGTATGTTTGACACTTAAAAACTAGAGTTGTACCTTCAAAGTCTCCTAATCAGCCTCTGACTGAACCGTGGGAGACATGTGACAGCCTCACCCTTACTGTACTTAATACGGCCACCTTTAAGAGGAGCTCCTGCCTTCACCTGTAATCCGCTTGTGTTTGTTTTTATGACTTATTTATTGTTATTGCTCAATATAAATCCCTTCTGGGCTCACAGTTAAAGATTTGTGTTGTAATTTGAATGCAGCAAGACACGTTCAGTTACTTTACAGAGTTGCTTTACTGTTCTTATGTAACCTAAACCTTTAGGTGGGGACACAGAGGTGTGTTCAAACAGGTGTTTGTCAGCCTGGTGGTGGTTGTGACCTCACCTGTGATCTCACTTTTTAACATTTACTTTACTTCTCGTGTGTCACTGCTGCACCACACTTTGGACTCTCTGGCCACAAGTCCATTTTCATGCTGACTAAAGCAGAATTTATGTGTTGGCTAGGCTGGAAGTTATTTTCTCATTTATGTGAGCGTATTTCTACAAAATGGCACCACTCTTTCTGTATAATTGGAGATTGGCTGCGCGTTACAGCTACTTTGGCAGCTGCATTTTTCCTCAGTGTTTTCATAATTCTTTGCATGTGTACATGAGCATGCTGCAGTAATGCTGTAACAACAAAGGAAAGGATATTGTGAGCTTTAGATTTAGGCCGACTTCTCAGGTCGGACTATGACAGGAATGTGAAGGGGCATAAGTTGTAGCTTGCTCTCACTCCATATTCCTTTCTCTTTCAATAAAACACAAGCCCTAAATGTCCAATAACTCTCCAAGGTCATTGACATTGAGGTGGATCAGGATAGGTGAATTGGCACAGGGCTAAAGAGACACACAGGCTGAGATCAAAACTGACAGGGTGGTTGTATAGGTTTTCTTTCAGCTACAAATCTACTGATTATAATGCTTCATTCTTGTCCATGTGAGTTCATGTTGTCTCGCATGCCAGACCAATCGGGCAGCATCTTGAATAACGATGTGGTTAGTTGAAGGGAAGCTTTGTTTTCCATACCAAATCATGCTTTCAGCTCTGCGCCCCCTTTGTAACCCAGTGAAGGACACTTATCTGTTGGTGCACAATGCTTAACTGCTCAAAAACACACAAGCCGAGCACTGGCAAATGATTGACTTCCTGCATCCCCACTGGTGACCTGAGATCTGTCGCCAGTAATTCTGCTGGCATCCTAAAGCGGTGTGTGACATGTCGCTCGTTTGGAGTTTGGAGCAGCGGGAGGAACCCCCAGTGAGATGTACAAGGACAGTCAGTCGAGGGTAGGAAGTGGAGGGTGAATGCTGGTTCACGCAGGGCAAACTGCCTGAAGAGGAATCTCAGGGGGCCGGGGCCCGGGCGTCCTCAGACCTCTGATGGAGGGCCAGCACTGAAGACGACAAGAAGCCCCAGAAGAGCACACAGGCTGCAGCAGGAGGCCCCCCTGACTCTCAGCGGCTTTATGGAGCATCACCAAGTGAGCTCCAAGGAATGAGAGTGCGGCGTGTGTGTCCACACACTGCCTTGCCCCACTGTCAAGGAGTGTAATTACACAAAAATCTTTGCGTGTAGGAAATGGGAGGAGGGCAGCAGAGGAAATGTTAAACTCAGTGGCCCCTCGGAAAACTCACACCAGAGTGCATTACAGAAGTTTGTAGAAATACTTGAACCGTGTTCCTGCTGTAGTATATTATTGGGGAGAGGGGTGTGTGTCTGCACCGGCTCGACTATCCCCGAGAACATAACACACTCTCACATTACAAGTACATGCCTGCTGTGTTGCATAACTGGATCAAAAGAGAAGCGACCGTCCCCCAAAATAAAAAAAGCTGTACAACTAATGAGGACACGCAGTGGGAGTGAGAGATACAGAATAGTCCCAGTTTCTATTAGCTGTCTTTTCTTCCTGTGGGTCACTCCTAAAAATATAGGCTAGCTCTTGTGTATTAGGTGCTTGGAGGGACAGACTTTTAATATTTGTGGACTCCTGTTTCCCGGCATTTCGATGATGTGCTTGTGAGTAGTGATGTTATACTGAATAATTGATGTTGGATTGATCTTTGATCAAAGAGTTTGTATCTTAAAAATCTATTAATAGACATTGCAAATATAAGGTTTTCTTAACCAGGTAGATAGGATTATGTGTTTGTAAAACAGTGGCATTGTGTCATCAGATAATTTAATCTATTTCTACTTAATTTAAGCATTTGCTGCTATAGGTCACAGCCCTGATTGTAGGTACAAGAATGGGTTAAGATTTGAGTGACTTGCATTTCCATTCAGTACATAGACTTAGATACAGGTTGAGCTGGAATATGAGTTTATATTTTTAGTTTTGTTCAGACATTTGTTAAATATCAGCAGGCAGAGAAGGAGCAGCAATTTGGATTTATAGCATTTCCTTTTTTGTCACTTTTATTTTATGACTCAAGTAATTTACAGGTGTTCCTGAGTTCATTTCATGGTTTATAAATAGAAATATGCGGTTTCATATCATTTAGGACCATTATTTTTATCATACCTGTGTGCAAAAATTTGAAAAAGCTAAAGAAGATAATAATTAAACACCCCAAAAGCTCTCTAAAGAAGTCCACCAGGACCTGAGTACAACCATGAGATCTGAGTCATTTAGTCAGTTTTGATTCTCTCTACATTGATTTCACTTTCATCTGACTTGGATGGAGCCCAAAACAGCCGGGGTGCTGCGTGTAAGCCTGACAATGGCAGGCAATGCCCTGGTTTATTTAATTTCTGAGTCAAATGTCCAGTTGACTGAGGTTCTACTACAAAAGTAGATAGGTGCTTGTTGTATTTTTGTAGCTTTTCATTTTTTATTAGATAGCTGACAGTAAGTAGATGCCAGGAAATGAAGGGAGAAAATGATAAAAATGACATGCTTTTTTTTAGTGGCGTTTAATCATTAATGACAGATCATTAACACGGTCAGCACGCCAA
The DNA here is from genome assembly GCA_903364295.1 of Serranus cabrilla. NCBI lineage: Eukaryota > Metazoa > Chordata > Actinopteri > Perciformes > Serranidae > Serranus > Serranus cabrilla. Next base: position 314,874 of record CAFUXE010000124.1, on the reverse strand, counting down.
TAAGTAAAATACTCAGATTTGTTTCCCCTCCTCTGAATGCTGCTGTTAGTTGTGACTTTGTGTTAGTTTCTGTCTGATTTCCCCACAAACCAGAAACACTTCTGAGAGATTTATCTCCGTTATTGTTCCTCTACGTGCTTTGATATTTGAGGTGGAGCAAACAGTCGATACAGAACTAAGGTTTCAGTTTAATGAATCGCTCTCCTGTGGCGCTGCTGTGATACTCCTCTCCAGTGTCTCAGTATTGTCCGAGTACTGGGAGTATCCTTCCTTTTCTGGGGAACAGGTGTTAACTTCCTTTACTGTTTCATATCATCTGACTTTAAAAGTACTGGAATTACTCCATCATAAAGGAAGTAAAGGGCTGCATATTGTTTATAATTTATTTCCCTCTCTCTGTTAGAAAGTTTTTAAATTATGTTTTCAAGGTCAGGAAAGTGCTTGAATTTGAATGTTTTCCCTGATTTTTAGCAGAATCATGCAAACTAAACCTTTTAATATTTTTAATTAAAAAGTCCAGCCATTGTATTTGTTTGCTGGCCCTCGGCGTCTCACATCAGATGAGCGAGGATAGCTAATAACTACATAAATCCTTTGTTGATCCCTTTCTCTGGAAATTAGCAAACATTAAAGAATCATGATCAAAATATACAAACAGCTGGTACAAGTGTCAATATACATTGATTGCTGTGGGTATAAAAAAATATTCTGTACACTTTATTTTTTTTTCGCAGTTGCGTTTATAATAATGATTCAGATGAGACGATAAAGGCTTCGAGAGTCTGGAAAGTGCGGGTTTAGGCGCCTTGAAAAGTCCTTGAATTTTGCTCTCGTACTCTGGTATGCACTGTACGTGGACGGTTGTGTTGCAGCGTTGTCTGTATGCTGATGTTGTCATTAACAACGAGGCGCGGCTGCAATTTATGGTTTAGCTTATGATTCCCTCCCTAACTCCCAACAGAGGCTCCGAGCCGGTTCAGGGCTCCTCCTGCTCCTCTTGAATGTCCACAGTGTGCAGATGAATCACTTGGACGTTGGGAATGAGAACAAGCGGAGCCTTTAGCTCGTCCACCTGTGGTGCTCGTGGTGCTATCTCACCGGCGCAGCTCTCAGCCGGCCCTTCAGGTTGGTGTTATTGTGAAGCGGGGCATTAAGACTGCTCTCTGTACTCAGCTACTCTTTGTCTCGTCCCTAAAACCCCTCCTTCCTCTCCCGAGCTGACATTCTCTCCTGTGCATAAGCGGACTCGTCTGAATGGCTGTTCCTGCATGTGCTGTCCCTGTTGTAGGAGTGCTAGACGTTGCTCCTGGTTACTGGCAGTCAGGCGGTGTCTGGTTACCTCACCTTGCGGCGTCACTCTCCTGTATTGTTAACCCTTTGAGCAGGGTGGAGAGCTGGCACCAGGCCTGGGGCAGGATGTGCCTTTGCTTTGAATCCCCTTTAGCTTTCGGCGGGGGGTTCAGAGTTCACCGACCTGAAGCTTGTTTTTGCACCTGCTCAAAATTTTCCGGGAGCTTGGACTAACTTCTGCTAAATCATCTTTGTAGTCATGGGTGTTTGTTTTTCAAGGCTGCTTCGAGAGAATCTGGACTTTGATCTCGTGTTGTTCACGTTTACAGGAAGTGTTTCCAGCTATGGATGATTAAACTGTAAGGTAGGAGTCGAGGCAGTAAAGGAGATATGTGTGGACTTCCACAGGTTCTTTTATAGGCTAATTATGATCGAGACATAGATATGTTTAATCACAGCAATAGCGTCCGTTATTACATGCCATTAACAATGTAATTCCGGTTTATCCTGTACAGCTAAATTCCAGAGCACAGATGTACAACATTATAATTAGTGCGATTACCTCCTCATCAGCAGTGTGCAAAATAAATCGTGAAATCATTTAGACGTATGACAGAGTGGGGTGCTTGCTGCTCGTTCGTGGCCCCAGCGCCTCCTTTGTGTGATCACATGAGCGACCTGGCCTACTTGTTTTTCTAGCTGCATCTGCCGGTCTGTTTATCTAGCCGTGTGCTGTGTGTTGCGGCGGCCTGGCTCGTTCCAGCAGCCTGGGCACAGACCTCGCTGCGCACAGCGGGCTAATGAGAGCATTCTTAATGAGGAGGTCCAGGTGGATTCATACATCATCCCCGTGCTCCTGAGCTGCAACTGGATTTACACACCTATGACAAATGGTCATGCATTTGAAATTGTTGGAGGCCTTCTCTTTTTTTAACCACACTAAAGAGCCCATGTTGAACTTAATTAATCTGTGTAATTAATTACCTGACATGAGACATTACTGGATGTGTAAGGCAGATCTGTGATAAACCATCTGTTCCTGGGGTCATTAATCAGCCTAAGGATTCGCTGAACCTTTCCTCTGTTCACCCCAGCTCACTGCAGCGCCGCACAGATCTCCAGCAGTGTACCAGGGAACTAAGAGAGCAGGCTCCCAACACTATTTTAGCCTCTTTGTTAGGTATTTTCCAAACCACCATAGCCCTCTGAGATCCACAACCCACCAGCTGGTTAAAAAGGCATGTTTTCTTTTCAAAGATTTACCAAAATTACACCATTCATCACAGCCAGAACCTGTGAAATCAGAAATTTCTGACAGTAATTGAACAAATCAAGAAAAGTAACCAAATCTAAGCTTAAAATAGTGACATTTCATTAAAATCACTCTGTTGTAAGTGTCCAATTTTTAAAAAATTGCGTGACATTAATAATTTGCACTAACCAGATCTTGTAAAAGAACATAACATTTTGTGGTACTGGACACTTTACACAGAACCGTAGAGAGGTAGAAATGTAAATAGTTAAATATGTATAGCATGTGTACTATTGTTATCACCTTTCAGCACTTAGGAAATGTTGTAAATAGGTTTTTTAAAATAAATTATTAAGGATTAGCGTTTTTTCTTTTTTATGGCATAATAAATAAGTTATCCTGCACAAAAGACATTTTCAGTTTGCCCTACTTCTTATCACAATTGTGCTGTTTCCATAGAGGTGCAATATATATATATATATATATAAATATATATATAGCAGTAAAAAAAAACAAGGCCGCAGTGTGAAAAAAATGTGACCGGAGCAGAAAAACGCCCTGAAACTGCTCGGGAGTTCAGAGGGTTAACCTTGGGTGTTTCAACTTTAAAGCCTTAAGTAGTAGTAGTCGTGCTCAAGGACCTATTTTTGACACAGTTTGTTTTGTTTGTTCCCTCCTATGCAGAGTACAGTCGCTTTGAGTCCAAGATCCACGACCTGAGGGAGCAGATGATGAATAGCAGCATGAGCTCAGGATCAGGCTCCCTGCGCACCAGTGAGAAACGCTCCCTCTATGTCAGGTAAAGCTGGAGCACACACACACACACACACACACAGACACACAGTCATGCTTGCACTCACAACATGATATTCTAAAATCTGTAGTCAAAATAGCCATTCTTGCATAATAAACCTCTACCTGTCTGTGGAGGGGGAGTAAAGCCTGAAAGCACATGTCGTTAAAAAGCCGCCACACTGTCGGAGTGCAGCGGCGTGACGTATATCACATAGATCACATGATAAAACATGATTCTTCACGCGGAGCTTTTTGCACGATGACATTTAATTTAGGGCATTGGGTTGATACAGTTCACCCCCATCATGAAGCTGATGGACAGGCCTCCCCTGTTGTTGTTTTGATGCCACATATGACATTGACTCTACTTTGTGTAATGTAGATTGACAGCGACGCTTGTCGAAGCGACCTGTGTTATGACACTTTGGGCCACTCGCCAAACTGGATGGAGGCTCATTTAGGAATTAAAACAGGTGGCAACCTTCTGCTCACATAAAAGCAGCGAATCACAAAGGGCTCACAGGGGTCAAGGTGAAAGGACCGCGTGATGTAACTCCATAGTCCAAGTGCTTCGCCATATTTCTGCTGAAGCACTAATGCGCTTCACTTAACTTAAGCCTAATGGCTACATTACTAGATTGATTTAGCCAAAGTTCAACAGCAACAGACCTCACGGGGATACATCAAAAGTGTATAGGTGTTATCTCATTGGTCGCCCCGCTATAGAGAGAGGCGTGCTAACCCGTGTGACTCATGCCTCTCTTATAGACGGGCTCCTATGAGGCATGTAGAGCCGAGCCTGCTCCTGTGCGGGTGACTAAGCCCACAGTTATGTTGGGAAAGCTGTCTAGCTAGCCGGCTGATGTGGGAGCCGCCATGTCCTCCCGGCCCAGCCTCAGGAATGTGTAGGCGTTAAGCCTCTAAGGTGTTTTGGGTTGTTTTTTTAAAACAGTGTCACATGTGCTCACACTCTCTAAAAACTCTCTGTAAAGTGTGTCAAGGTGCTATAATGTGGTTTTGGCTGAGAATTTGACTATCGCTCATCAACCTGTGTTAAAAATGCACCTGTTTCCTTGTTAAGCGCTCAAGCAGATAAGCTCAGATTGCATCATGACAGTTTCAGCAGCACTGTTTACTTATTGTCGGCTGCAGTTTCTGTTGGCAGGACTACTTGAGAAAAAAAACAACTTAAACCAGAGGGAGGAAATGTATTTAGGCCACAACATATCTGTCCACTGGACCATGGTATATGCCCTTTAGATATAGGCTTGTAGGTCAAGTAAAGTTAAAACCTGTAAAGCAGGTGCCAATACCTTTTAGGACCGACTGTGGGTTTACCTGTCTGACAGGTAGTGACGCACTAAGACAGACAATAAACAGTATTTGTCTCTAGTGGAAACGATGTGGCAACAGCAGTTAGAAATGTCAAGTGGAAATGCTTGAGTGGCATGCGTTAGTAAACGGGTTGTCAGAAATACTTTTCACCTTCTGGTTGTTACATTAACACTAAATGTTTCAGTGCACAAGGCTCCGGACTGACTTCTTACATTGTTTAAACTGAGGCAGTAACTTTTAATTTGGGTGCACCTGCACATAATTTAGGTTTACTCAAATTGTGTATAGTTTCTGACTCCTCACTGCTTTGTTTTGATTTTGACTGGTGCTGAAGTGCTGTGGGTAGAGGGGCTGCTATGCCGGCCACACACCAGTCACAGCAAAGACTCGTGTTTCTTGTGCTTTTTTCACATTTCACTTCAGAAAAAAAACTGTTCCCAGCCACTCTTTGACCAGTCTTTGCAATAAATGTAACACACAATGTTGGCTGTTTTATCTTATTGGAGCCACAGATATTGGACATGTTATTCTTTAATATGAGCATATATATTTTGGCTTTTTTGTGAGCGGTCGGCTCTGGCTTCGAGTCAGAGAGGCCATCTGTGCTGTAGATGTCGGGTCAGGATTAGGCATTTTACAGGGGAGGCAGGTGGAGGAGGCTTTACCTCTGCTGAGGATGTTGTGGCAGTGGACAGGTGTAACTGGCACTGCAGCATTTTTCCAGACAAAAAAAACAATCAGTAGTTCTCTTCCTTTTCAATAATTGTCTTGTTTTAGGGTTGTGATGCGGCTCAGTCAGGAGTTCAGGGTGTGGTTTCACACATGTACACGTGCCTTTTTTTTCCTCCACCTACAGAAGGAGATTATCAGGGTCAGAGCCAATCAGAGGCAGATTAGGGGCCGGTCTATGCTGAATGTGGGCGGGGGGGATAACGCTAAGCACATACACACACACACTTACACACACACACACACACACACACACACACAAAGACAGACCTGCTAAATGTCTGCTGCACCTGTCCGACCAATGAAAATGTTTAAATGTACTTGACAGATTTTGGGTCGTCCTGCTAGATTGCAATATGTGACTTTCCCAGGTTTAACTTCTTAATTTCCACATATTTTTGATGAGTCATAATACATTGAATAAATGAAAAAATAACAAGTACTACAGTAAATTCATAGCTGCCATTTTGTGCCAACTGTGGAGTAATTTGATCTCATCGCATGTGGAACCTCTGAAGATAAAAGGGAGGAGGAAGTGTAACCAAAGCCTCTTGTTTTTGCAGAGCTTTGTTTGACTATGATCGAACGAGGGACAGCTGCCTGCCCAGCCAAGGCCTGAGCTTCTCTTACGGGGATATCCTCCACGTCATTAATGCTTCTGACGACGAGTGGTGGCAGGCGAGGCTGGTCACACCACATGGAGAGAGCGAGCAGATTGGGGTCATTCCGAGCAAGAAAAGGTACGCCCGCTCCGCTAATGCCAGACAGAGTTAATGTGACTACTACCATTCATGCCCAGCATAAACTAATGTCCTTTATTTTCTCTCCTCCCCAGAGTGGAGAAGAAAGAGCGGGCCAGGTTAAAAACAGTCAAGTTCCACGCCAGGACAGGCATGATTGAGTCCAACAGGGTAAGTGTAGAGGGCCAGCTGCTCCCTGCCCTGGTGCCAGAGAGGCTGTCTTCAGAGCTGCTGCTGGGCTCCCAGGGAGATGGCCTACTTCCCCCTGAGTGTGGGAAAGAGACCAGCACCTGCTCACTGAAGCGAGCACAAAAAGCGCTCATATTACTGTATAGATTACACAGAAGCTCCGTGGAGATGAGAGGTCCCTGTAACCTCCATGGCTCATGCACTCAGTGATATTAAGAAATGTGCACTTATAAAATGTCTGCACGTTTGTCAGAGTCCGATCTGTCAGATTTAATATGCAGAAGTATAAATCAGCTGTAATGTTATGTCTGTGTTATCTATAATGCAAGCAGATTGGATTGAATGAAAAATGCTACATGTTTAGCCTGTTTCCTTCACATTGATATGCCATTCATTTCCACCCATTACCTGCTTCTCATACTCATTATTTGATGTGTATTGTTTGTTTGCATTTCATTTGTGTTTGTTTTTTTTTTTTTGCATGGGTGTTGAGTACCCTCATTGAAACCCATTTTGTTTTTGTTTTCACCCTCTCGTTGCCCCCCTCCCTCCCCCCTGTCTCACCCACACATCGACAAGCAGCCAGTCAAAGTAAAGCGCAAAAAAAGCTTCAACCTGTCACGCAAGTTCCCGTTTTACAAGAGCAAGGAGAATATTGTGCAGGAGTTGGTGGAGTCTGAACGTGAGTACCAGCTGTGTGATCGAGGGGGGTGGTGGTGGTGGTGGTGTTTGTTTTTCGTCCTATCCCCTTCATGCTTCAGTTCTGTCTCTCGACTTTCATCTTTCCGCTCACCTCCAGGGATGGTTTGTGTGATGGCACCACTCTCATCCCTTTCTCACTGTCCCCGAGAGACGCCCCACACGCAGAGCCGGCGTCAGGCTGGAGGTGTGGGGCTCTCTCCGGTGTGTCTCTGCATCTGTCTACGGGCTCCAGAGGAGTGTGTGCTGCCAGCTGTGTGTGTGTGTAGCTGCATTAACACACAGGCCTTCTAACACTGTGATGTTACTCCTTGTATAAGTCCTGATCAATTCTCCAGTCAGTCACTGACCCACAACAAGAAGAATCTCATTAACTGGACTGAAGCTTTAACACTTAACAGGTCAAAATCCCATTTTAATGGGATTGGGTTTGTGTAATTGAAAGGCCGTGGCTTACTATGAACAAAGTGGGGCTCAGGCTTAATGAGTACAGCACAGCGCCATGTGTCAGTGGGCCTGGCGAGCACTACACAGCACTCCTCTCCCTCTCTGCCCCAACTCTCACTAACCTCTTCTTCTTCCTGTCTGCTCTCTTCTCTTGGTTTCTGCTCTCACCTGTCGGGACACCTAGGACTTCCCAGGGTTAAGCGATGACTTTTATGGATCAAAGAGTTTGAGTAAGTGTGTGGTTGTACTGTGTCAAGCAAGCTGCCCCCTGAGCTCAGAGAAAATGCTTTGTCACTGCAGACCCGGATGGGAATGCTAAACCACACACATTTAGTACGACACACACACACGCAGAGCTACGTTTGTGCAACACACACAAACACACACACGCCTACTCAGATTCACAGCACATATAAAATATGCATTCCCAAGGGAGGCTGAGTGAGCGTTACACTTATTCTGAATGTCTCATGGGGTCTTTACAATAAATGTTTAGCAGAGTTTTGTCAGATAAGGTCACACAGAGCTGGAATATATCTGTCACCAGAGCACAGTGCTGCTATGCCTGGCTGGAAACACTTTTTCCCTCCAGTTCCCCTGAGTCAGCCAGCTCCTGCCTCCCTCCTGTGGACGGCGTAACGCCTGTATGCTTTCTTTGTCTTTTCCCTGATACGAGATCCGCTGCCACAGGCACAGATCTAGCAATAGGAAACATTGGCCAGGGAATTACAGGTCATTTGGGATACTGTCACAGGAAACACTTAATTTCCTATTGCTTGCACCTAAAAACCACTTCCCTAATATTGTGAGAGCATGGCTGCCGCGCCGGGCGAGACTTCTGCTTTCTTTATCCCCTTTTTTAATGGCCTAGATGTTGAGAAACAGGGTGCTTTTTCCCCCAAGGCAGGTGAAAATAATTTTCACCCATAAGAGAATTTATTTGAGTTTAACTGGCTCTACTGATTTATTTTTAAATGATCTGCAACTCGCTCTCTTGTGCTTTTACAGAATGCCTGACATCCAACACAAGTGACAGTGAAAGCAGTTCGAGTGAGTCACCTTAATTTCTCATGGTTTCTTTTACACTGCCCACATAGATGAATAATATGGTCGATGTCGTTCATTTTACCTGCGAAATGACATCTGTAAATTAATATTCCTCTCAGTTATGATAGTTTTATTGTGTTTCGTCAAATGAGATGTAAACTTTGTGATGGTTCACAGAGGGGCAAGAGGACACGATTCTTTCCTATGAGCCCGTCATTCGACAGGAAAGTAAGTGAATCACTTCCCCTTAGATGAAAACATTAGCATTATATCCTTCCACATGTATCCTCAGCTCACTTTCTTTGTCTCTAATCCAGTCCACTACACAAGGCCTGTGATCATACTGGGTCCAATGAAGGACAGAGTAAATGATGACCTCATCTCTGAGTTTCCACACAAGTTTGGCTCCTGTGTACCCCGTGAGTTACCGCCAACAAACAAACATCCAGACAGTGCGACGAAAATTAACAGAACATAAAAATGAACTTGTTTCCATTCTCTCCACAGATACGACTCGTCCGAGGCGAGAGAACGAGATGGACGGCCAGGACTACCACTTTGTGGGCTCACGAGAGCAAATGGAGAAAGACATTCAGGATAATAAATTCATTGAGGCTGGCCAGTTCAATGAGAACCTCTACGGGACAAGCATCTTGTCTGTCAGGACTGTGGCTGAGAGGGTAGGCGCCCGGGCTTCTGTTTCACTAGACTGATGTGCAACCCTGATTCCATAAAAGTTGGGACATAAATAAAAAACAGGAGGCTTCAAATTCAGATATCAGAGATCATATTTATAGAAAACAACAGTTAATCAGTTTGAACATCAAATATATTGTCTATTCAATTGAATAAATGTCAAAAAGCATCAGCATGTTCTTGCGATCTGTTTTATTTATGCTTAAGACAATGTCCCAACTCTTCAGGAAATTGGGTTATGTTTGGGATGTAACCAGAGGCAAGTGAGGTTTCCCGTTAAACCAGAACTCAGACATTTATTTTTAAAGATTTACCACCAACTTTCAAATGATTAGTGTACTGTTGTTACTTTAAGTCTGGGGCAGGGATCTTTTTCCCTCTCAGAGATCGAACATACTGTCGGCCACCTCCCCAGGCTCATTATACACAAACATATAAATACACACTGACAGATGTTAAAGTTCAGCTTTCAATTGTTGCGTGATATAGTTTGTATTGCACAAATAGTTAAAATATCACAAAAATAAAAAACGGCTTCCCCAAGCTACTATCAGCAAACACAATGGGCGGCTTTTTAAGGATTTCTTTTTCTTTTGGCCTCTTTGAGCAAACATTTCCACAATAACCTTTCAGAATATTGTGATTCAAGTATCTGAGAGAAAACCAGACTTCTGCACCTCCTCTTAACTCTGTTCAGGCTTCAGAGAATGTAGCTTGTGAGGGGAGACTTTGGTCAGTCACAGGTCATTTCAGAGAGAAGGTGTTACTATTGGATACTAAAAGTCTCATTCAAAGGCAGAAAATCCTGCACAAAAAGTTACTATTCCTGCATCGGCACCGTAGCTGCCTCCACTGCAAAGCAACCCAAGAAAAAAGAGAACGAGTCTGACAATAAACGCTATAAAACGTGTTATTAGCGAGATGGGAGGACTATGTTTCAAATCCTGGCCCCTTTTTTTCCGCTTTTTACAGAAAACTGCTTTCATATGAAGCCCACCTGTCCTAGTATCCTCTAACAAAATGTAACTCTACCTGCCAACAGGGGAAACACTGCATCCTGGACGTGTCTGGGAATGCCATAAAACGACTGCAGCAAGCACAACTTTATCCGATTGCCATCTTTATTAAACCAAAATCCATTGAAGCCCTAATGTAAGTTTAAGCTTTTTTTTACACTGTAGTCAGGAAATGAGTGAATATAAGTGATTCAGTGATACTAATCATCACTACTTGTCTTTTTTAGGGAAATGAATAAGAGGCAGACGTACGAGCAGGCCAATAAAGTCTTTGACAAGGCGGTTAAGCTGGAGCAAGACTTTGGAGAGTATTTCACAGGTTGGTCTCTGTTCTTTTGCTTTAGCTCATGTTTAATCATTTTAATTTTGATTTGAAAAAATAAATAAATCTGACAATTGTTTTCCTATTAATTGGTTAATAAAGCAAAATGACAGATATTCAGTTTACTGTCTGTTACACAAGACAAGTAAACACGACAAAGACAGATGACGAACATCAAATTTAATGTTATTAATAAACATAACGTTGGCCATCTTGTAGACATGCTAGAAGATGTGGGTTTTTACCGAGCTATGTTTTCTGTTCTGATTTCACCGGTTAAAAGCTAATCGTTTTCACTACTTCAGCAAATAACGACCATTAAGGACATCTATAATCTCCACCAATTTCTTTCATGCCCATTTAACATCTAATATCTTCAAATAACTTGAGTATTTATTTTATAATAAATATTTAAATCACTTTTTTTTGTCGCACATTTTTACCAAAATATAATCACTTCATCTCTGAAAATGTAGCCTGTTAGTAAAATTACATCCTTGATCATTGACATGATGAAGTTCTTTGATTTCATTGTTGTAGGTTGCTTAATCAAGTACTTTACATATCCCATTATTACCCAAGATGACAGGTAGTACAGGTAGGACAGGAAAGTAAGAGAGAGAGGTGAGGGGAGGACAGCAGAGAGGAGGAGAGTCACAAGTCTTTAAGCATTCATGTTACACTCACCGGCCACTTTATTAGCCAGCAAGGTGTGTGTGAGCTACTGCTGCCTTTCTATCGCCTTGAACCAGTCCGTCCATTCTGCTCTGACCTCTGGCTTCAACAGAGTATTTCAGAGTGCAACTCGCTGGAAATTTTTCCTCTTTTTCTGACCATTCTCTGTAAACCCTAGAGATGCAAACCAACAACCACATCACATTCAAAGTCACTTAAATCACCGTTCTTTCTCATTCTGATGATTTAAACTCCAGCAGCTCGTCTTCAACACGTCTACTTACCTAAATACATTGAGTTGCTGCCATGTGATTGGCTGATGAGATATTTGCATTATCAAGCAGTTGAACAGGTGTACCTAATAAAGTGGCCGGCGAGTGTTTTTTGTGCAAAGCTCTTTTCGTTGTGGTTGACGTGGTAAATATCTACCATAGAGGCAGAATACTAAAACTGCATTTGTACAAAAAAGTCTTTGTTGCCAGTGAATAAATCTATAGTGGAGCTTTTGTTTCAGCTCCAGTTTGATGCCTTTGTGTTTGTGTCTCCAGCTATTGTACAGGGTGACTCACTAGAGGAGATCTACAACAAAATCAAGCTAATCATCGAGGAGCAGTCTGGTCCCTACATCTGGATCCCCTCCTCAGAGAAGCTCTGAGCTCCCTGCCGTCCCCTCTGCGTCGGTGCAGAGCTCCTCCCCTCCTGCCTCCCAGAGACCCCACCCAAGCCCAAATAGCCCCCCTCCTCACCTCCTTTTTGCAGATATGTTTCATATCAAGTTTTAGTGTCATCATTATGTTACTCTCTAAATGAAAAAGAAGTCTTATCACCATTACTGTGACTGTGCACACCCCTGCATGAGTTTCTCAACAAATCCATTCAAGACTGGAAATGCCATTCCAAAGGAATTTGTCAAATGAAAACAAAAGGGAAAAGGAATAAATCCTTTTGTGAACTGGGACTGACTGAAGATCAGAATGTTTTACAGAAATCCGGAGAGAGAGGAGTTGGGATTCAAAAAGAAGTTGCAGGGAAACAGAGACAAATCATACCAAGTTGGAACACTTTGTAAATGTTCATCAAATCACATTTAAAAGACACGCAAGACGAGAAGTGAAGACCAATTAAGGTTTTTTTTTTCTTTTTCTAAAAAGACTGGATAAAATCGAGCCCTGCTGATGGTACTGTTCAAGGAGTCATCTCTCTTGTTTATAATGACTGAGGAAATTAGTGGAGCCTACAAACTGGTGATCTATTTATCACAAACCAGCTTGCTGTTTGGTCGTCTGCCAGTTGTCTGTGCTGCAGCTGATAAAGACATCTCGGGAGGCAGATCAAGAGGAAGAAACGCGTTGTGAATCTCTACATTTATATTATGAAATCACAAGATAAATGATAAAATCCCACTGAGATTTTACTACATATTAAAAACTACACATTTTACACTTCACTAGAATTGTCAATTTGGAGGGCTGTTAGATTTCATTTTTGTTTTTTTTTCTGTTTATTATTATTTTTTTTATTTCTTTGTGGGATTTTTTGCTTGTGGTTTTTAGCTGCTCTGTGTAAAGGTTGGGGGTAGAGAAGTGTAACCGGGCTCTCTGCAAAACACCAAACTGCCTTACATCAAATACAAATTCTGTTTTGTGACTACCTGTTGTCTGTGAGGGAGGCTGCACACAATTAACAAGGAAAAGAGAGGAGACATTCTCTTCTTTTCTTACTTTTTGTGTCCTCCAACTGCCAGGAGGCCTGACTTGAGTGCAATAGTTAAAAAAGCAAAGTCTCACCTCTGCAATAGTTGAAACAAAGTCTCACCGCTGCGGGCGCCTTTTCTCCCCTGTATCTCAACCTTCTTGCTGTGTAATTAAAACAAATTTGGCTATTTGATTACAATTTGGACAGCCAGAGCCTCCTAACTCCTGTTGAGCAGCAGACCACCCTATTACACTCTCTGCCTTCCAAGAGGATTCTCTTCTGATTGAATGGTCACATGGTACTGTCCTATCTGCCGCCATGACGGTGGCGTTAAAACGGGTAGAACAAGACAATAATTGTATTGGATGTCCTAACAATTAAAGAGTCAATATAACCTGTTTTGGATTGTGCCCCTGTACCCCTACCAAAAATAACACTAAACTTGGGTTTGATTAAAACCTACATGCTTTGTGTATCTATACACGTATGAATTCTTGATGAATCTGTCGTCGGCAGGCGCTGAACCACTGTGTCGAGCTCTTAGTGAGTCTGGCGTGAGCTAGACCAGCTCAGGAACCTCTTAACGTACAGATACCATTTCCCCTGCGACTGAACGGCCACGCGTGGGGCGATGACACGGAGAGTTCTTTGCTGTCTAATGTGAACGATCGAGTACTAACAGTACTGTCAAAGCTTAGTCAGAGGCGTTTTCAACTTAATCAGGCTGTATTGTGTGTCTTCTCTTTTTCGTGAGGCGGGGAGCTTGTTCAAGGCGGCGGCGGGCGTGGTAACCTTTGGCTGTATGGCGTCACCAGGATTGAAATGACCTGCTCCACCTGCTGCCGTGCAG